>RJWH01003732.1:89108-136921 GCA_004363575.1 Solenodon paradoxus | reverse complement strand
AGGCACTGGCATTGGGGTTACACAGAGCTAGGCTTCCGTTTGGCTCTGCAGGTACCCGCTAGGGGGCCTAGAAATGGTAGCCTCACCTCTCTGAGCTCCAGTTTTTGGAAGTGTATTAGGGATGGAGATGGTGGCTCCCTCGGGTGGATATGAGGAGAATTAATGTCCCTATGAGGTAGATATGGACTTAGACATTTACATTTTCCTCGGGGTCCACCAGCTACCCAGAATGGAGGCCAAATCTGTGATGGATTTTCAAGCAGAGAGGAGGGAGCAAGTTTATGAGGTGGGGAGTGATTTGAGACATGCTGATAAGATGCTGGTTCATCCAGAAAGAATTTGTGGAGTAGAGTGGTCAGGGACATACAGTGAGTTTATTAAAAAGCTGAAATAGTTAATGTAATGCACGTGCACGTGTGTGTGTGTGTGTGTGTGTGTGTGTGTGACCTAAGTTGCTTGCTTCTCCCTCAGGCAAGATGGAGAGTTAGCACCTCTTGGGGCGTGTCCAGGTCACCTGGAAAGAAAGGGACAGAGTATTAGGGGTTTGTCCTAGACTCAGGCAGCTTAGCTGAAATCCCCTCCTGGAGTCTCTTTCAGGTTTTGCAAGTTAGTTCACTGTTCATACATCTGCTTACTTCCCTGTAGATCAAGTTAAGCTCTCCCCGCATCATTCCCCACTGATGAAGTAGGACCAAAAATCTTTTCGGTGATAAAAGGACGAAGGTCATCTCTTCTGTAACTACTTTGAGCTGGACATGGGCGTAGTATTTTTCTAACCTAGGGCCCAAATTATTTTATTTGTAAGGTAACTTTGGGGGAAGATTTGTGGGGAACCAGCAGGCAGGATGATGGAATGAGGCACGTGCAGATCCCGGTAGTTGTTTCCTTGGTCTCAAAGGATCATAGGCTTGTGGAAATAGCTGTAATTTAATTGACTCCAGATGAAAAAATAAATTTTTACCAACAGGTTAAAATGGCAGAATTTCCTGAAAAGCGTTCATTCAGGAGAAATCTGAATGGAACCCCCAAGGACATTGTTATGGCTTTCAGAGAAAATGCAGGGTAGAAAATTTTCTCAGACTAGAAAGTTTTAGAATTGGTACAAATATAATCTGTATTAAAAATGTTCACATTGCCATATTTTATCTTCCTAAGAAGAAAATTTTGACAGGAGGGTGGAAGACAAGTTTCAAGAGAAAAGTCATGAGATCAAAATGTTTTATGATGTTCTGTTAAAAAAAAAAAAAAAAAAGCAAACATTAGATTACCAAGACATGAATTTGCCAAAGAAATCTTACATTTTGCGACACATCACAAAACAACACAATATAAAATGCCTCTTCCTCCTCTCTCTTCCTTCCTGCCTGCTCACCTTCATTCCTGCCAGCGCCTTTCCTTTAAAAAAAAAAAAAAGCGCTAGACACTGGTCAGATGTTAGAGGCACAAAGGTGGACGTGTAAAGGATGCAGTCTCCTCTGGGTATGCAGCATCTAGTAAAGGGACAGATACAGGAACAGACAAATGAGGTTATGTGCTTCTTGACACCAGCAGCCATCCATACGAGGGTGCAGCGAGGTTGGGCAGGGTGGTCAGCAGGAAGGAAAGGGCTGGAAAGATCGTCTCCAGTCGCCCTCTCCACCCGACACCGGAGCAGTGGCGCCCAGCGGAAGTGTGATTCTAGGGAAGCTGGACCACTGCCTTGGCTCTCGCCAAAAAAGGGAGGATCCCGGGGACGCGACGCCCTCCTATGTCCTAGAGAAGCCCCGAGGCGCCAGGGAGGCCACCTCCGCGTCTCGGGTGCGGAGGTCTCCCCGGAAGACCGCGGGGCTCCGGGAGTGCGCTGTTCGCTGGCGCGGCGGACAAAATAGGTCTTACCCTGGTGGTTCCCGGGCACAGGCCATGATGCCAGGCTCGCCCGGACCTGGAGCGTCTCTCCGGCCCCAGGCAGCCCGGGTGAGTGCGAGACTGGAGCCACAAAGCGGGCTTGACTTTGCCCGGGTTCTAGATCTAGTTAAGGGGTGGAGGTGATGCAGCGACCATGGAATTGGGAACAGTCCAGAGTAGAGGCTCGGGAGGAACAGGCAGGCGACAGAATAGGTTGAACACCCCAGCCCCGTACTTGAACCGCCAGCGGAAACACACGGACAGCTGCACAGGTGATAGCCAAGTGCTGGGGCAGAAGTGTCACAGGGCTTTCTGTGACGAATGTCCAGAATTTCCATGACACTGGTTATGCAAAACTGGTTCTACTGGAGGTGGGTCTTGAAGTGAGTAAGAGGTTTGCAGGTGCAGGTGGATTTTCAGGCACCACGAGGTACAAGGGCACAGGTCTGGGCAAGGAAAGGGTTTAGTTTCACAAGTGCATGGGGACAGGACAGAGGAGGAGGAGGAGGAGATGTCTTAGAGGAAAGAGGTCTCTCTGAATGGGGCATGGCGTTGTCTGCTGCTCAGAGGATCTAGACTTTCAGGGTGGCAAAAGTCAGCAGCGAAAGCCTTGGAGCGTGGAGTGCTGGCTAAGTCGCTGTGGGGACCTTGTAGGGATCAGATTTGGCCCCTCCGTAGAATGGAGATTGAGGTCCTGAAGGAGGCAGTGGTGGGAAATGATAAGAAGTCTCATTGACTCCAAGTTGGCACTGCTTGTTTCTTAAGAGAGTGA
This sequence comes from Solenodon paradoxus, assembly GCA_004363575.1. Taxonomy (NCBI): domain Eukaryota; kingdom Metazoa; phylum Chordata; class Mammalia; order Eulipotyphla; family Solenodontidae; genus Solenodon; species Solenodon paradoxus. The sequence continues at coordinate 134,265 of RJWH01003732.1, read as the reverse complement.
GAGAGAAAGGAAAGAAAAGGTGCAGGACTTCAGAGGTGCAAAGATATAGAAAAGGGGGCTATTGAGACTGGGATGTGGGGGAGAGAGAGTTGGCTTGCTATTTCAGGGTGCAGGAGTGGGAGACAGCAGCATGAAGTCATAGGTGAGGTCTGCCCGGTTGAACGCAGCTTCCAGAGAGGTGTTCTGCAGAGCCCTTGGCTGCCTCCGTGCTTGGTGAGTGGGAGTGAGAGAAGAGAAAGGGGCCTACACAGGGGCAGCCTGGGTGGCAGGAGTAGTAGTAGAAGGCCATGTGCATAGTAGGTAAGAACTAGAGTCAGGCCTGAGTTCTGCCTCATTTCTGCATCTTTGTAGGAACTGCATCTCTGAGCCTCAGTTCCCTCTTACATAAAATAAGTCTAACTCTCCTAGACCGTGAGGTGTTCACAGAATAAGACATGTAAACTGCTCAGCACAGGCTTAATAAATGGTCGTTGCTCTTGTTAGTCAAGGGCTGGCAGCCTCTGAAGGACACATCGTGGAAAAGCATGGCACCTGGTATACAGACAGTTGTTTGGGATATAGGGATAAAGGGAAACATGCAGGGAGTTATGAAAAAGATGAAATGTTTGCTGAAGACATGAGAAAATTGGCAGCTGATGCCCTATTTCTTTGTAACTAGAAGCAAAAATCTGCTGAGAGTTCCCTTAGACATTCAGAATCCTGGAACTCCACAGGCAGCTCCTCCAATACCTCTGAGTACCTGTCCTACCCTTTATGCCTGGCCTGTGTCCTGGGATTGCTGTAGGATATTTAAACACATGTTGTTTCAGGAGTCAATGACCTTCTAGGACATGGCTGAGGATGAATGGACTGGCCTGGCCCCTCCTCAGGGGGCTCTGTACAGGGATGTGATGCTGGAGAATTATGCGGCTGTGGCTTCCCTGGGTAAGGGTCTTTCCCTTTGGACTCAGCCTCTGCCTTTTAGAGTTTCCTGACTCCTTCCTCAAAGGCTCAGTAGTCTTTTATAACTCTCAGCTGAGAGGCAACTTCAGACTCCTGGATTCTAATGACCCAACCTCACTGGTTGCTGGGGAGTGGAAGGTCCCAGTATCAACTCAGGCCTCGTCTAGGGCCTCCTTGCTATGGGGCAAGAGCTGCTCACCTCCTAACCCCTGTGCTGGGGGTGTAGTAGGAAGAGAGCAGACTCCTGGTGCTCCTCCCTCAGTGCCCCAAAACCCTCAGTTTGGGAGCACTGACTCAGCACCCAGCAACTTCATGCAGACATGTGAACTTGAGGGCTCTAATGCAGAGAAGAAGAAAGCTCGGTTTCTCAGTGAGTGACATCATCCACTTACTACTCCAGTGTTATGCAGTACTGTTACACAGCACTCTTACTGCATTTCTTCACTCTCTCCCCCCGGGTCTCCTGCCCCTTTCTCTAGACTTTTTTTTCTTGTTCTCTTATTTCCCTCTATCCTCGCCTGCCACTGAAGACACAGGCCTGGGAGGAGCCCTGGGATTGCTGTTCACCCCCCACTCACTTGTTTGTCCCATTTCCTTCCCCACAAGCAGCCTTTCTGTTTCCTAAACCAGCTCGGATTCTCCAGCTGGAGTGAGGCGAAGCACCCTGGTGCTCAGCTCCTCAGAGAGCTCTGGATGGAGAGGGCTGAAGGGGCATCTCCTCAGGTGAGTGAGGACATGTGTGTCAGTCATCTGACCAGTTCCCCTGTCCTGATCTTTACATTTAATAGGTATGTGTTCCCTTAACCTAGTGCTGTGAACACCAGTGGTATTCCTTTGCTTCTTCTGTGTCATCATGGTTTTCCATCTTCTTGAGTCACCCTGGCTTCTCTATGTGACACCTTCATTCATCTGTTTTCCCTCTTCCCCATCTCTGCTGTTCTTATCATGAACGCCATGACTTTCTGTTTACTCTCGGATATGCACTGACCGTTCTACTTTCCTGGCCATTTTATAGTCTTCCAACCTCCTGGTCCCTCTTTTCCAATATATTCTGACTGCCCCTTGGAGTATCATGTCCGTTTTTATCATTAGTTATGAAGTCTCAAAAATACTAAGGAGATACTTTCCATTTGTCAGCAATTTCTGATGGGGAAAGCCCTGACATTTTTTAGGCTGCATTTGGATTTCTTACTCCTAATTTCCTAATGAGAACTATGTCCCTTTATTGCCTTTCTGGCCCCATTCCCATAGGGGCTTTGCTGTGAACACGGTGGGACTTCAACTATGCCCTTACCCTCTTTATTCTCACAGTTCTTTGCTGTGCCTGTCTTTCCATATTAGGATACTCTGATTGTAAATTAAAGCTCATTTCAAACTGGCTTAAACAATAAAGAGGAATTTATTATTTTAAGTAACTGGAAAGTTCAGAGGCAGAGTTTGATCAAAATTTCAAACATGGCTTTTCTCTGTCTCTTTGACCTGGATTTCTAATCTCTGAACTACCTCATATAGTGAGTGGAAAAGGATAATATGCTTGGTTTAGACTTGTGCGGGCCTACACTACACTAGGAGATGGAGGTGGGATCATTCCCACCCAAAGGGCATGGTTACTCCATAATTGGGGAGTGGTAGAATGGATGTAGAGGGATAGCTAGAATGTTCTCTACATCCTCTCAGATGTCAGTGCTTACTCTCCCACCACCCAAGGAAATTTCCCATCTTTGCTTTAAGCAGAAAGCTAACAGCTAAGTTATTCCTTAGGCAAAGGCCATTTAAAGCTCTGATTTCTTCTTTCAGAGAACATGTTGAAGAGTGAGAAAGAAGGTTTTATTTTGAAGGAGAAGATACTTGAGGAGGCACAGGACCACAAAGTGCTATCAAGTAAACCTTGCTGGTATGGACCGCAGAAATTCTGGTTTCAGAAAACCTGTGAAGAAGAAAAAAGCAGGTTAGAGAGATGGCCTGACTACTGCAATGGGAGAAGTGTGGAAAATACTACAAATGATATTTATCAAGTGATTATCAAAGAGGACATGATGTCAATATCAGAGAATTCAAAGAATACTCATGTTAATGCACACTGTGCTATACATCTGAAAATTATAAGCAGGCAGGTATTTTGTATATGTGAAGAATATGGTGAGTGTTTTGAGCAAAATGAAGACTGAACAACATCAGAGAAGACATAATGGAGAAGAAGTCTATGGGTATAAAGAATGTGGGAAGATTTTTTGTTTTAGATCATACTACAATGCACATCAGAGAAGTCACACTGTGGTGAAACCCTATGTACGTCAAGAATGGGCGAAAGCCTTTGTGTGGAAGTCTAATCTGATTTGGCATCAGAGAACACATACTAGAGACTGAAACCCTTTGAATGTAAGGAATGTGGGAAGGGCTTTAGTCTACCTCACTGCAAACCTTATTTGATAGATGACATTTTCACTACATTGCCAATTCCAGAATCTTCTCTTCCTCAGAAATTGTTACTCTCCTTGAGTTTTCTAAGATTAACTAAGGAAAGCCATGGAAGGAAGTCTGGGCTGTACCATCTTGGAAGGTTTGATTGCCCTTTGTTAGAAGATGGCATTTGGGAAAATGTAAACCAAACGGGATATTTTTCATAAAAATGTGTATAGCTGTAACTCCTCTCACTGCACTACTATTCTAAATGCTCTTTTAGTCAGTCTCCTCATCAACATAGTAGCCCGCATCCTGAAGTAAACTGAGGAGGGACCATCACCAAGGGAGGGAGAAATTATGACTCTCATGATTGTTAAAGTTAAGCTTACCTCAGCCAGTTAATAGTTGAAAAATAATCCAGTATCATGGCATTATAATCACACATGCCTTCCCTAGGTCCAGGATCAAAAGTAAAACAAATGCCAGGAACACAGATTTTACACAGCAAACAAGGGGAAAGTTAGGAATAATTTTAACAAAATTATTAAAACTTGCTAAGTGCTATGAAGGGAATGAATAGGATACAGAAAGAGAGAATGATGGGCCAGGGCCCTCTTTATATAGATGGTCAGGAAAGGCCTCTCCAGAGGAAATATTACAGCTAAGACATAAAGGATGAGAAAGAGCTCCTTATCAAGAACCAGAGAAAAACAGCTGGCATTGGGAACAACTGTGCAGACTGATGTGTGAAGAGATAGTTATATTCAGAAATAGCATGATTGAGGGTATCTGTGGTACAATCTATGTTTGTAGAAATAGGTGGGCAAGATCGTTCAATTCCATCCAAAGTAATGAGAAGCCATTGAAGGGTATTCATTGCAGGAATATTTGAGTCATATTTTAAGGTGATTACTTTGGCTGCTAATTGGAAAATGGTTTGAGAGGGACAAAAATGAAAGGAGAAATCATGTTGGAGACTGATAGCAGTTCAAGTTGGGAGATGAGGGTAGTGGAACTGAAATCAAGAGAAGGCAGATTTAAAATATATCTTTGAAATAAAATCTGACCAGTTAATGAATTGAATACAAAGAATAAGGACAGGGAGGAATCAGGTGTAGCTTTCTGATTTTTGATTTGTGCAGCTGAGTTAAGTGATACTTACTGGAATGAATTAGAATGGAATGAGAATAAGTTTGGGGACAGAGAAATGTTAAGCTCTCTTGGGTTAATATCTGAGATACAGATGAGATGTGCGAGCAGAAATTTCAAGTAGGTGGTTGTATATATGGGTTGGAGCAATAGGTTAGTCATATTTGAATTATATATTTGTGAGCCATCAAAAAACCTAGAAGGTATATAAAGTCATGGGAGGAAATAAATGAAATCCCAAAGAGCACAAGAAGAGGTGAATGAAATCTTCTAGAGCTACACTATCTAATACAGTAGCCACTAGCCACATGAGAGTATATAAATTAAAATTAATTCCATAGTCATTCTGGCTAGGTTTCAAACACACAATAACCATAAATGCCAGTTGGCCACCATATTGGATAGTGGCCTCAAATGAGGGAATTCCTAACTGGTCTTTTCCTTATCTAAGGCTTAGAGGGAGACACTTGAAGCCCTGAGCTCATATTAAACATTCTATAGTCTGTGATGGAAATTGTAATATAAAAGGTCTTCCAATTTGTGATGACATTTTCTACATATCTCAAAGTCAGAAGAAGATAAAATTAAGACTCAGTTTCTAAATTTTGGAGAAATATAAGATGGAAGTTTAAGACACTTTCTGATAAACCCTAACAATATATTAAAATCAGAAATTGATTATGGTAAAATTTCATCTGACATTTTCAAAAGTAGGATTGGAAAGTGAGAAAATACATAAATAGTGTGTAGAGCTACTTACATATTGAAAATTAGCTGGTCTACCTAGAAATTTTTGAATGAACAAATAATTAAATCTCTCTGGTTCTGCAACCTACAGGCAGCTACAGGGCTGCCTATTTTAGAAGCAACTCAGTTGCAAATCAGTGTCTGCAAGTCTAAGCATTTGTCTTTGTGACTTCCAGTCAGAGCTCTGTAATATTCATTTCTCATTTGGTTGCCAGTGCCCATTTCCCTTCTCTCTAGGAATTGTAATCTAATATTATTTGGGAAAGCATCCTTTTCAGTCACGTGGTTTGGTTCTACCACTAAATTCATAAGTTAGTACAGGTTGACTTAGGTTTGTCAATTTATCCTGCCCCCTTTGCCACACAGCCATGATGTATGAGGAGATCTATATTGGGTCCTTCTATAAGACAGAGGCTCTTCTTTGAGAGTAACCAAAGGATGATGTGAAGCCGGGAACTGTAGCAACAATTTTTCTCTATTAAAGGGGAGAATCTGGAACTTCCTAGTGCTATTATGTGGACCTGGAGGATTACGCCAATACCAAAGAACATGGTAGCGAAGCAGAGAGAAACTGAATTCTTAGTGACATTGTCTCAGCCACTAGATCAAGCTTTACCTGAAACATACCTCTGAGGTTTTGTGCTAGATGAACCAATAAACTTCTTTTGTTAAATGGATTATATTTAAGTTTTCTGTTGTTTATAACTTAGTCATACTGATTGCATGATAGGAGAAGTGCCTTATAGAAGGAGACCACTCAGGAGGGGAAGAAGGCGAGGAAGAAGGACAGGAGATTTAGAAAGAGGCATATATGTCTAGGCAATGTCATTCAGCATCAAAGTGGGAGTCTTTGAATCAGAGAACTTTGAAGGGAAACAGTGGTTTATGGTCTTTTGTGGACACGGTCCACATGGCTAGTAGATATTAGTTGCAATTTTATGGGTGATGGAAATCAGTCATACGCTAAAAACAAAAATATGCTCCTTTGTGTTATATTTAAAGCAATTGGATGAGTAAGAATTTATAAAACGTGTAAAAAGGGTATTTAAACCCTTAAAGGTGGATAGAAATTCCTTATGTTTAGCAGTTATTATGCAATTACAACTGAACATTCCAATTCAGTAATATTCAAATTGCACTAATTTAATGTCAGGGACAGTGATGTATTGTGGAAATTAAATTGTTCTTATAAATATTATACTAATTACTATGGTATATATTCCTTTGATTTTGCTTTGGCATATCTAACAACAATGTATCTTTAAAGACAATCCTAACCTCTGATTTCCTAAAGTTAAAGTAGGAGTAGCTTTTATAAAGGTCCTAGATCCTATGCAGAGCTCTGAGGACTTGAGATAAAGTTACCTTGAAAAGTTGTGACTTGGGTTCTGCACAGGGATCTTGTGGATTCGGAGGAAGTATTGGTTTCAGCAGGATGTAACTGAGGGCTGGACGCTTCTCTGCACCCAGTCTTCTTGTGGTCGTTTTTTGGAAGAGTGGTTGAGCATAACTGTAACAAAGTGCTATAAAGTTTGAGCCCCATGTGGGCCATCAGAATGGCCTGGGTAGAACTACACAAATCAGGACATCTGGCAGTAATACACAAGAGATTTGTTGAGCCGATCTGCACAGTTTAAGAAATATATGCAGGATTATGTGTAGACTGGGGCTTAAACTAATTTCTTCCTGCTGCTCATCCATCACTCATTCATGGTGTTTGTCCCTGCACAGGACCAAAAAGCACCCATCTTTTAAACATCCCAAGAGTCTCTTGGGTATACAATAAGATTGCTACTCGATTCCTCAGCTTTCTTTTATTCTGAGGCTCTTCCATCTTGAGGCCCCAACTCCATCCAAGTGAGCACCACAGCCCTCCTCAGATCTCCCACCAGGCTCCTGATTACTCTTCTAGGCCCAGAAGGGAGGGACGTAAGACCAGTGGGAAAACCCACAGAGAAGAGCCTGGGCTTGTCCGGGGAGGCGACAGACAAAGCATAAGAGCCCTTCATCTGCTATCCATTGTGATGAATGCCCAACTCCTTGCTCCTGCCTTAGGCTATGCCTCCTTTTGGGGGGCTACACAGAACCCGGCCTGGGAGGAGGGCTGGAACCAATCTGGCCCTTCCGGTCTTTTTCCGCAGTCTGTTTCGCAGGAAGTGGAAGGAGGAACCACAGAGATGTGGGGTCCTCCAATATTACTAGAGAGAAGTTCAGGAAAGACGGCGGTTGGCCGGCGTGTGATGACGTACTACTTCCGGTGGCCCGCCCTCTTCAACGGTTGCAGCTTCGTGAGCAGCTGTAACTGCTTCCCGAACTTCTGTTGGCTGCGCGACGACCGAGGCCCCGCTCAGCCCGCGGTGAGGTGGTCTGGGGTGGCCCTAGGACAGCAGTGACCCCGGGGGGAGACGGGAGCGGCAACTGCTGCCAATGGGGCCGTGGTTTACAGGTCCCCGGGCTGGGTGGGCCGCGTCCCGAAGGGGCGCAGCTGGGCGCTCGTGGGTTCACGCCGTCGGGCCGCCTGCGGCCTGTTCGCTTTCGGGGCCTGACTGAAACTCGAGTGTTGCCACCGGGGGCCTCACCAACTTTAACCGCCTTCCAGGATGCGCTGTCAACCGACGACGGCCTGCGGCCTCCCCAGCCCGCTCTTGCTCTGGCTGTGGCCGGTCTGCCGCCGTCCCTGTGCCCGTGTGCCGCCGACGCCTTTCCCGCCCTTTCGCTGGTCCCGGGAAGTCGCCGGTTCCTGTTCACTTTACTTGCTGGCCTGGTGGAGACCTAACTTGGAATCAGAGCACTGCCCAGCAAACTTTGGAGAGAGCACTGAAGTGCCCCCCCCACCCCACCCCACCCCGTGGAGGCTGCGTGGTGCGCAAGTCGAGAATGGAGGGCGCTGGGTTTCAGTTGTCCAGGCAGTGTTTAAAAGTCGCATAAATCATGTCCACCACACGCCTAATATGTGTGTCCAACTTTTACCGTATAGTTTCTTTTTCCTTCTTTTTTTATAAGTAGAGGTGCAAGCAGGAGTAAAAGCAAGCAGGCAGGTAGGCAGGAAGAGAAAAGAAGCACTTTGTTTGGTGGTTCATCTTGACTGTTCCCCTAAGCCCCAGTCCCCATGGATAACGCCCAGCCAGAAGCAGAGGACTTAACTGCTACTTGCATTAGGGCGCGCCAGCCTGTAGTTTCTTACGGATGTCTTCTCAGGATGACTGAATGTGACAGTTTTCTCAGTCTGCCTTCTCATCCCACGTTCATGGGATGAATTTTTTCCCTCAGATTTTCCTGTATGTGTGCTCTCTCACCTCTGTGAGATGAGAATTGCTATTGCTATAAGGTAATAACATGAATAATATATGCAGCCTCAAAACAGAATTGGTCAGATGTTGTGTTGTGTGCAGGAGTTGTGGTCCATGAGTTAGTGTCACTATTGCTTCTTTTTTTTACTTTCAGCTCCTGAGATTTTTACCGGGAATAAGAGATAACTGATGATGACGACAATGTCCTTATCTGCCAGACCCCAGGTGAGCTGAGTTTCCTCTACCTCCTCACTTATGCATGTGTTTCTATACATAAATATTTGTATATGCATGTGCAGCAGTATATATGCATGTGTAAATATACATTGCTTTCATATAGAAGTATACATGCCTATGTTAAAATATGTATAACAGTATACTTACATATATGTATATATAACATGTAAATTTACTTTTTCATTGAGGTGTAACTTAGAGTACACATCTGGGCTATATAACTCACATTTTAGAAATATGTACAGCTATATGACCGTCACTCATATTAAGACACAGAATATTATAAGTATCTCAGAAGATCCCCTCATGTGTCTCCACAAGCAGTCCACCCCAAATTTGATCATTACTGTGACCTCTGTCACCATAGATCAATTCTGTTTATTCTTAAACTTCATATGAATGGAATTATTCAATGCGCACTCTTTTGTATCTTCCTTTTTGTGCTCAACACTATATAAACGTCATGGTGTTGTTTTGTTACTGAATAGCTTTCTATTATATCATCATACTATGTTTTATTCATTCTACTATAGGTGGACATTTTGAGTGTTTTCCTGTTTTTAGTCACTTGTATAAGAATGAATAAGGCAAATAAGAATGCATTGAGCATCTTGTATATGCCTTTGGCTATATGCACCCATTTCTCTTGGTTATATATTTAGCAGTTGAATTGCTAGGGCATAGGGCATACATTTGGTTATTTCGTGGATGCTGCCCAAGCATTTTATGAAATTATTTTTTCAATTTATACTTTTACCTGAAGTATATGAGGGTTTCAGTTGTTCCAGATCCTTGCCAACACTTACCATTCATTCTTGATATTTCATTAGAGCTTTTAATTTTTGAAAGAATAAAAATATTTTACTTGGTAAAAACAGTAATTAGTTGATAAAAATATATTTGAAAAAAGTTAGAATGCAAATGGAGGTCAAAAGTCTAAACATCCAAAATATACTAAAAAAAAAATTACACTTTCACGTTAAACATATAAATGAAGGAACTAGTGGAAAAGTAAGGAAGAAACAAATGTTTGTATCTTAATACAAACATTCTCTCTTCACCACACTTAGGTCCAAGTTAAATTTTTCTCTGTCTCTTGATAAAACTATCTTGAATACATTTATCCATGTTATTTATTTTTTTGTTGTTTTTTTGTTTTTCTTAACTTTGAATTTTTACTGAAATAGTATAGTTTCTAACTTACTACCTCTCATAAATTGCTCTTTCAAAAATAGTCAATGAGACTTTTAAATTTCCTTTTCCCCACTAGGCAGTTATGGTAGAGCATTATTTCATATGTTCAGATCACCATATAAGGATATCCTCTTATGTGAAATCCCTGTTCAGATATTTCCCCATTGTTTAAATTACATTTTGTTCCTCCCCACCCACCTCCAAGTTGTAGTTTTTTTATGGATAAGAGTCCTTTGTTTTATATATATATATATATATTTTTTTTTTTTTATATATATATAATCTGTGTGTATAAAAATATCTATGTGTACAAAAATATCTATGTGTACACATATGTATTTTAATGAAATAATTTCCCCATCTGTTGCTTGTTTTTTTTTAACTTATTAATGTCTTTTGATAGATTTTCTGGCCTATACCAAGTAAGCAGTATTTTCCTATGCCTCTCTAACCTCACTACCTCTGCATGGGTTAGGGTGACCTGTGCCTGCTATAGTAGGCAAGGAGACAAGAATGAGGGAAGAACTGGGATGAAAGAATTGGGAAATGGTAGTAATATGAGCAGCCCTAACAATCACCTAAGTATATTAAGAAGTAGTGAGCCCTTGGATCTAAGATGACAGCCATATTCCATTGTGTGTTTGTTCTCTTATATATTTGCTTTCATGCTCAGGCCTGGCCTAGCTCCTATATAGTCTATTTGGCTATTATATATGCTCAGAAGCTCATGGTGGGCATGCATTTTTCTCTCGTTGGGAAGGTATACTGAACTCTGGTCATCTGCCATTAATTGTGTCCTCTTCCTCCACACTTTATAAATTTCGCACAGAAATCCCTCAGGTATATGAGAGGCTCAGTACTAAGTACTTAGCATTGTAGGTGCCCTTCTCAGGTCTCTCATTGTTGGTTTTGATCTTCACCAAAATCCTAGCACCTGGGAGACAAGAACTTCTTGTTTCAGGAACCAGTGACTTTTGAGGATGTGGCTCTGTACTTCAATGAGGAGGAATGGGCCAGCCTGACACCTGCGGAGAAGGCCTTGTACAAGGATGTAATGATGGAGAACTACAAAGCTGTGATCTTCTTAGGTAAGGCCTCTCTGACACTGTTCTCTGCCTGGATCCTCAGAATGTAATGGGCTCTCTCATAACTATTCGCTGACCCCAAATGGCAAAGTCAAGGGTTACCAGGTATGGAGAGCTTAGTCTGTTTGACCTCCTAGAGGCCTTTTCTTCTTTTTCCATCATAAAATCTTCCTAGCTTCCCTTCCTTCTTAAGAGTTGGGTCTGGGTCTGGGTCTGGGTCTGGGTCTGGCAGGACTTGAGCTGTATCTTGGTATCCTCATCCTAGTGCTAAATCTCCATATTGTCTAGAGAGCTTAACCTTTTAGTTACTCTTACGAGCCATGTGTCTGTTTCCCCACAGTGGGAATTTTCATCTTAATGGAGAAGGTAAGGGTTTTTTTTTCCCCCCACTTTTAAATAGAAATTTGCCTCCCAGAGTGTTTCAGACTTCTAGAGAAAAGTATCCTGAGGGTCTTTCCAGGACCCTGTCCTGTAGTACCTCTTTAGGGTACCTCTTGCTCGGTCCATCCAAGCATTCTCCTCACTTCTAGCTTTTCTTATAGCCACAGGCTAAGATTGACTCCTGTGACTCTGTTCCTCACTGTGTGGTATCTTCTTCCCTTCAAGCAGCAGCACCTACTTTGAAACCAGCTCTGATCTATCAGCTGGAGCAGGGAAAGGACCCATGTTTCACCCAACTGCAGGGAGCTCTAAGCAGGAGGAGCAGGAGAGTACTCCCTGCAGGTTAGTTAAGCAAGGGTGTCCATTTCAGCTTTATTTCATCCTTTTATTGCATGAAAATGAAAAATATGTATTCTCTGTGCCCAGCACCATGGTGTGCATTAGGATTCGTGATCACACTATTATTCACTGCTTCCCATCGCTGTAAACTGTAGTACATAATCCCCTGCTCCAGTGTTTCACACACTGAGATACTTTAGTCCTGGGGCTGTGTGGAAGATTTCTAAATACTGGTATGTGTGACTACCTTTTTCCCAGTTTTCCTGTTCCATGAAATTGATCAATTCAGTGCTGTATTGTCCACTAACCAACAGAACAGAGATCATTTTTTTCTTACTTTTTAATGATAATAAAATGTAAAAATAATTTTTATGTTTAAATATTTTAAGGTAGCTTATAGATATTATGATTTTCTTCCCTTTTAGGATACATCTCAAAACTGAGAAGATTTGCCTACTTCGTTAAACTAATCGTACGTGCTTTAGAATTAAAACCTCCTGAAAATCACCAGTTTAAGGAAGACAGGGGAAAGGCTTAATTCTTTATCTTTAAATACCAGTTTTGACAGTAAAGAGTTGATTTAAGAGGCATCTTAAATGATACCAAATATGCATTTTCTTTTTCTGTAAATGCATAAATTTCAATAGATGTAATACTTTTCAGTTCATTAAAATTGTTCATTTTGATGTGCAAAGCAGGCTGTTGTGTCCTTTTTTAAAAAACAGCTCTATTGAGCTATAATTCATAAACCATACAATTCACCCATTTAAAGTGGTATTTTGTCTATTGGGAGCTGTGCAGGAATTGCCAGTCTACTTTCAGAACATTTTGTCACCCAAAAAAGAAATTCCCTATCGATTAGCAACCACTCTTTGGCCCTCCTCCTGCAATGCTAGCAACTTTAGGCAACCATTTACCAACTTTCTGTTTCTGTAGATTTGTCTATTGTGGGTATTTCACAGTAATCAAGAATTATTGCAGACTTTTCTCATAATTCTTTATATAGTTACTAGATATATTTTGTTGTTTTGTTTCATTAATGAGGTTCTCTTCTAACTTCATTCCTTCCAGTTCTTTGTCTGTTCCTTCCCTGCTATATCTGAACCTTCTATTTCATTTTTTTTTTCACCCATTTCTGTTCTCAGGCTTTTCGTACAATCATTCATTCCATGATTGCCCACAGTGTTCCCTTGCACATCTTTCTGTTTACCTTCAGTCTTGATCCCTGCACCGTTATAACCTTTTCTCTTCCTTCTTGAGATTTGGGACTTTGCCTTGCCTTTTCTCATTCCACACATGTTCTAAAGGCATTTGATAAATATATAAAAACTGTACTAATAGGACATATGATCTTATTTGATGATTAATTCAGGCAGACTATGGCCCGTAAGCAAAATCCAGTGCCCACTACTTGCCATTTTTTTAATGGCCCACAAGGTAAGAATGGTTAAATGCATTTAGTGATTAAAGGAAATAAAAATAATATTTTTGTAACACATGAAAATTACAGGAAATTCAAACCTCAGCATTCATAACTAAAGTGTTACTGGAATCTAGTCATGTTCATCTTAGTATTTCTGACTGCTTTCACAGCACAGCAGTAGATCTGCGTTCTTGTGATGGAAACCATGCAGTACTTTACTGCGTTGCCCTCTACAGAGAAAGTTTGCTAACCTCTTCCAATTACCTCATATTGCTTAGAGGTGGTATTTTTATGTATTTCTTCTCTTACCAGGTAGAAAAACCTGGGCTGAGAAAGTGAGCATTTTACTTTAAAACAAATGATGTCTGATAAATACATATCCTGTGCATGTCATTAGGTGACTAAGTGGGGGTCCTGCTTTTCCAGCTATCTGTAAGTTCCAGGGCAGGCTAGATAGGCCTCAAAGATACTTCAGAAGGGATGGAATAAATAAAAATGAGAGAGCTTCTGTGAAGGAGATAGTTAATGAGAAACTTCACATTACAAGTAGAAGTTATCCAAAAATAATTGGAAAAGAGTATTTGTCCTCAGCATGAAACACATGCAAGTTCCAGGTATATAGTTTTACTAGAAATCTAATGTAGGGGATCAACATTGCAAAAAAAAAAAATCCACTTTTTTTTCAGTATCAGAAAAGTCATACTTGAGAAAGATCATGTCAGTGTAAGGAAAGTGGTCAAGCCTTTGGCTTTAACTCTACTTTTGTTCGGCACCAGAGGATCCACAGTGGAATGCAACCCTATGTGTGCAAGTAGTGTGACAAGTTTTCAGGGGAACCCCCAGTACACAACACACCAGTGAACTCACATTGGAGAAGAGCCCTATCAGTGTAAGGAGTGTGGCAAAGCCTTTGGATTCAAATAGAGTCTTATACATCTGAAGAATCCACATTGGGGAATGACCCTGTATACACAAAGAATGTGGCAAGATGTTTAGGTCCAGCTCTCACTGCACTAAACACCAACAAAACCACCAGGGGGAGAGACTCCATAAATGTCTGGAGTGTGGCAAAGCCTTTGTTTTCAAATCCATACTGTTTCATCATTGGAGAATAAATACTAGGGAGAAACCCTTTAAACATAAGGACGGTGGTAAGCCTTCAGTAAGAAAAATACACTTTTAATCGGCATCTGAGAATTGATATTGGTGAAAAAGCACTTGTATAAAGAGTATGGCATAGCTTTTCTTGTGAACTCAGCTCATTCATTGCTAAATATTGGGGAAAGCCCATACCAATGTAAAGAATGTTGGAAAAGCTTCATTTGGGTCTTTAACTTTATCCAACATCAGAAAATTCACTCCTAGGAGGAAGCCTATCTGCAGAGTGTGGGAAGTCCTTCAGGCAGAAAAGCAATTTAAGTTGACATCTATAAATTATCCTTGGAAGACAAATTTCAAAGGTAGTTCAGGATTGGAGTAAGTAACACCAGAGATTCCATGACAGAGAAAGAGACTGAATATTAGGGTTGTGGGAAAATCTGTTTGAGATTCAAATTTTATTTACCATCAGAGCATTCAGGAGAGGAACTTTTGTTTTAAGGAGAGGAAGGAAGGAAGAGGAGGAGGAAGCACTTATTTTTCATTGTTACTCTCTGACCCCCAGTCATGAACCTGTGTCCTTGAGCTTTATGAGGTCTACACCCCAACCACCTGCATACCGCCTGTGCCCCAGGATGCATTGAGACGAACTTCTAAATGAAATTGTCAGTTCATGTATCTCTCAAGTACAGGTTATTAGGCCTTCTTCTTTGTTGGTCATCCCGTTCAACCCTACATCTTACCTCTCCCCAAAGTATGTCCTCTGTTCCAGCGAATTCTTTCTCCCCACCCTCTCACTTTCTGTCTCACAACCCCTTGATCTTTCTGCTTCCTCAAATGCTCTCTTCTTTTCTCTCCCCTTTTTCTTTTTCAAATAGGCCCTTTGAAGTTCACAGTTTTTATACTGCCCTTTTTACTTACTCTTACATACACCCGCCTTCAGCTCTTCTAAAGATAGCCACGTTACCCTTCCTAGTCAGTTATAAGCTAGGGTTTTATCACCCTGTAGTGGGATCACATTTTTATTTTAAATGGTTGTAGACAAGTTGTCAGTTCTCAAGAATAGTAATGGCATGACTGGAAGAGAGGAAGTTGGTATGTATTTTCAGTATAAATGTATGTATGGCATGGCCATTTGAGTAAAGATTATAGGAAAGGCCACTCAATTTAGGAGGGGAGAGATTTAAATAAAAACTGAAGGTCTAACTAAGAAATGGACCTTGTTGAAAGCTATTTTTGCCTGTACCTTGTGGGAGGCTGTCACCTAGTAGTAAATGAGGAACTTGTCCTCAATTGTACTTTGTCAAAGGAAGATTTCATCAGGGCTGTCCAGTACAACTGAATACAAGCCATTGGGTTCATTTGACAATTTTGCCTGAAATTGGTCTATTAAATATTAAACAAAAGCCTATATGGTATTTTTCTGGGTCCAGAGGAGTGTTTGTTCTCTAGTTTCCATAAAGTCTATGTCTCCCTCCTGGCATCTGGGGTAGAGTAGCTTCATTTCAAAAAAGAAAGAGCCTCAGTTAATGGAGCTCCCAAGTTTAAACAGTGAGGAGGCTTAGGATCAAAAGAATAGGGCACATTAATCCAGAGAGCCATCCCTGGAGGACCAGATTGCTGCCTGGAATGTGGGGCCTGTGGCCTGAGTACTATGTGGTAACTACATTGCAAGTGATAGATGATTTTAGTAATTCAGTCAATGGACTGTGCTTGGAACTCTGATAACAGGGGCATTTGTCCTTAAGATCTGGATTTTGAGAAGGAAATTAATACCTGTTTATGTACCATTGAAATTCACAGCTCCTGTCTGCCTTCCATACTCAGGACTGGGAGCAGCTGAAGATATTGTCCTTTCTTCTGAGAAGTAGGACGCTTAAAATAATGGGGGTGAGAGAGAGAATGGTTGGGAAAAGTAACTCCAGCCTTGATCACACAGACCTGGGTTAGAGAAGGTTGGGACTGTGTTGGCTGGAAACTGATGCTACATAAATGAATGTATACGTTAGGGTCTGGTTCTGTATGTAGCAGAGCCAGCTGTTGAAATAGGCAGACCAAGAAGATAACCACTTGGATTTGCTAAAATTTGAACTCATTTTAAGCACTATACTTGGATCTCTGTTTCATTTGTTTATGAGACTGGTATTACTCTGCCACCAGAAATGTGCAAATATAGTACTGATTTTAATCTTTCAACAGTAGGTATTTATAATTTTTGAAATTTTAAATTATTTGATATAAAATACTACTTGTTTTTATTTATATTTCCTTACAATAATTAGTAAGATTTAATGCTTTTCTGTTAGTTTGCTGATTTCAGTTTCTGTTGTAGAAAATTTGTCTTTACCTCATAAGCCTTCTAATCCACTGAATTTTTAATGTTTTGCTTATGAATTTGAGATCGCTAATGCATTATATAAAAACACACTATTAACCAATCTCCAGAGAGTGATATCACCTCATTTCTACTTTATGCTGTATTTAAAAATATATAATTTAATTTAAAAGCATCTACCTCCTGTGGTTTATTTTTAAATACCTGAGGGTATACCAATTACAGTAAATATGTATTCTTAGTCCCATTGATTTATAATGGCCTCATAATTATGTGTATATTCTGAAAAGTAAGCTTTGAGTTCCAGGCTGTTTTCCTCAATTAATCATAAAATCTTTTTTCCCCTCCCTAGAAATATGTCACAGTATTCATTATTAGTTCTTTAGATTATTTTAATTGCTGATAGTACTATTTTCTCTTTATTGAGTCTGTTTCAAATATATATTTTTCAACATTCTCTGAATGTTTGAAATAAATATAACTTAAAAATAAAAGGACAAGAATAAATAACATAACCTCACTCAGAATTTCTTAAAATGTTAATCTGTTATGCATCCATTTATTTTTCCATATAATTTTCATGATTATATTGAGATTATTGAATCTTAACATTTAAAGACTGAGGGAAGGGAACTCTGTAACATAGCTTGTGTGTGAAGTACTATTGCAAAGCTGCCTTTCTCTCTGTCCTACTAGCTGACTTCATCTCACTCTTGGTGAAACCAGAGTTGAGGGGTTTAATTACTGTGGAGATAGACCTCCATCGAATACAGACCACAAAGTTCCTGACTTATAGATGAAGATCAGAGAGTGAGCACCTTGCCAGTTGTGAAACCCTTCTCTGGATGATTCAGGAAGGGAGTAAGGTGGGAAGCAAGACAAGCCTGTAAGGTGACTCTTAACTGACGGCCTGGTGTCTGATCTCAAGTTTTCTGATCACGAGTATCAGTCCATTTCAGTTGGTATGCTGCTACCAGCATGTAGAGCAGTGTGGCAGGAAAGGCCATTCTCCTTTTCTGCCATAGGGTTTCTGTTGAGTGGAATTTGGCACAAGAGCTAACATTGTTTCCAGTGGACATAAAGTAGGCTGGGAAATGGGAGCCCAGAAAAGTTAGTCAGATCCAGAGATTTCCCTGTGTGAGAGTAATTCATCAGTGAAAGATATGTGGCTATGCCTCAGTAGGGTTTCTTTATCAAGAAGCTGTTCAGATCTACCAGGGCGCCTGGGTCTAAGTGCCACTCGTTGAGAGTCTGCATTGGAGGGCATCCATGCCAAAAGAATCACTACCATGATCAGCAAATGCTTGGGAGAAGAAGTTGGAGAGTTACTGAGATAATGCTTGTTACAATGGCTGGCAACTCCGTATTATAAGATTGGACCTAAATAAACATTTTTTTATCTTCAGGTTTAATGAGATCACAGTAAAGCCTCTGCATTTATGACAAAAATGAAAATTGACTTTTTGAGTTTGGTATCACAATGGGAATGGACACAGCATATGTTGTTAACATTGCTAGACGTGAGTTAGGTCTTCGTCACTTCACTACATCTCCCCACTTGCAGCCAATAGGGATGTAGCAGGACCAATTAAATTTCCAAATTTATTTTAAAATACAATTTAAGATATTTTGACTTAAGATGATGATTTGAGCACAGATAACCATCTTTTTGACTTCAGCCTTGTGACCTGAACGGAATAAAAAAGAACAATTTTCTACAGTTTTAATAGAGTTCAGCTTATTCACACTTACAAATTACAAAAGGAAGGATTTACTTCTGCTTTTTAGATATTTTCTGTGTCAAATATTTTGTCTCTCAATTCCTCCATTACTGCCTTTTTGGATATCGATTTTTTTGCAGTGTACCATTTTCATTCCCTTCTTTCCTTCTTTCCTTTCTCATCTATATTTTTAGTTGTTAATGATTACCTTGGGCATTGTACTTTACATCTTAAACTTATAACAACCTAGTTGAATTATAACAACTTCTTTTCAATAGTTTATACTCTGTTCCTATACATTTGTCTCTCCCCCCCTTGTATTCTTATTGTCACAGATAATATATATATATTGTGTGTCCATTAACATAAATTTATAATAACTTCTATACATTTTCCTTTTAAATAGAGTTCTAAGTCAAAAGTACAATACAGTCGTGTGTCAATGATGTTTTGATCAACAATGGACCATATATCCCTGGTGATTCCAATGGTTATATGCCATGTAGCATAGGTGTGTGGCATAGGTCTCTGCCATCTAGGTTTGTGGAATTACACTATGATGTTTAAACAATGACAAAGTCACTGAAGATTGCATTTCTCAGAATGTATCCCTCTCATTAAGTGATGAATGACTGTACTGGTTTTTAAATTTGCCTATGTAGTTATTTACAAATATCCTTTATTTTTGATATGACTTATTTACTGTCTAATATCCTTTCCTTTATTTTTGATATGACTTATTTACTGTCTAATATCCTTTCATTTCAGTCCAAGGTTCTCCCTTTAGCATTTTTTGTAGAACAGGGCTACTCATAATGAACTCTTTCAGCTTTTGTTGATCTATTAATTTCACCTTCATTATTGAAAGAGAGTTTGCCAGATATAAAATCCTTGTTTGAAAGTTGTTTTATTCTTTCAGGACTTTAAATAAATCATCCCACTGCCTTTTTCACCTCCTTACTCCTTACTTCTGATCAGAAATCAGCTGTTAATTTTTTTGAGGGTCTCTTGTGTGAGATGTAGTACTTCTGTCTTGCTGCTTTCAAAATTCTCATCTTTGGATTTCAACAGTTTGATTTTAATGTGTCTTATTGTCGATCTTTTTTAGCTTATACTTCTTGGAGTTCCTTGGGATTCTTGAATGTGCATATTCTTTCATCATATTTGGAAAGTTTTGAGTTGTTTTTTTTAGAACACCAGATATTTGGGTTTTATTTCATTTTTTAATCTTATCGAAGTAACTTTCTTTTGCAATAAATATTTTAGATATGAAGTTTCACTCTTCATCAAATAGATAACACATCATACCTACCAAAAAATTTCTAATAATCTTCCATCATGGCTCATGGAATCCCCACTACCCTTTGTTTCCATTCCCCACCCATTTTGCCTCTTGTAACCTCATTTCTGTTGCCAGTCTAAGGGTTAGTTTTTTTGTCTGTTTTCTTAATTTCTTTATATTTCACATATGAGTGAAACCATCTGATATTTATCTTTCTCCTGACTTATTTAATTTAACATAATCTTCTAGTTATGTTCCTCTTGTCACAAATGGAAACATGGCATATTTTTTTCAAATGCTTAATAGTATTCTGTTATCTATATATACTGCATCTTTAATCATCTTTCACTGGGAACTTTATTTCCATTTTTTGGCTGTTATAGAGTGTTACAGTGAACATGGGAGTACATATGTCTTTTTGAATTAGTGTTTTCATATTCTTTCAATAGATACCTAGAAGTCAAGTTGCAGGATCATATGGTAAATCTGTTTTTTAGTTTTTGAAGAAACTCCATACTCTTCCAAAGTGCCTGCACCAGTTTACATTCCCACCAACAGTGTATGAGGGTTCCCTTTTCTCCACATTCTCACCAACACTTTTTGTTTCTTGTCTGTTTTATATAGGCCATTTGCATTGTGATTTTGCTTTGCATTTCTATAATAAGTGGTGATGAGCATTTTTTCATGTGTTGGTTGACCATCTGTATGTTTTCTTGGGAGGAGTATCTCTTCTGATCCTCTGCTCCTTTTGATTTTTTTTGTTGTTGAATTGTATGAGTTCTTTACATATCTTAGATATTAACCCTTTATTGGATGTCTGATGTGCAAATATCTCCTCCCATTCAGTTGTCTGCCTTTTTATTCTGATGGTAGTTTCTTTTACTGTGCAGAAGCCTTTTAGTTTGATGTAGTCACGTTTGTTCATTTTTGTTTTTGTTTCTCTTGCCACTGGAATCCTCAAAGACATCTTTAAGGCTGATGTCTTGGAATATTTTGCCTGTGTTTCCTTCTATGTATTTTATGGTTTCCAGTCTTCTATCCAAGTCTCTGTTCAATCTTGAATAATATTTTGTATGGTGTTAGAGAATGATCAAATGTCATTCTTTTGCAGGTGGCTGTCTTGTTTTCCCACCATTTTTGTTGAAAATTCTTTGTTTATTTTATGCTCTTAGCTCCTTTGTTGTAAATTAACTTAGCATATTTGTCTGAGTTTATTTCTGATATCTCAATTTTATTTCAGTCATTATTCAAATTTTTTTTCTCACCCTTTCTCTCTTCTCTGGGACTCTTGTGATGCTTATTTAGTATATTTGATGGTATCCCAAGGGTCCCTCAGGCTGTATTTATTTTTCTTCATTGTTTTTTTTCTTTCTGTTCCAAGACTGAGTAATTTCAGTTGTCTTATCTTCAAGTTTTCTGATCCTTTCTGTTACAATCTTCTGTTAAACCCCTGGTGATTAGTCAAAGAATATACCTTGTATGATTTTCGTCTTTTAAAGTACATTGAGATTGCATAATTGGTGAGTGGAGAATTGATATGGATCCATTTGGCCAACATTGCTTTTGTATTCTTCAAATCTTTTATACCCTGACTATTATTTGTCAGTTCTGCCAGTTATTGAAAAGTATATTTTAAGTATCCTGTTGTGCTTTTGGATTTGTCCATTTTTTTGTCAAGTAAATTATGAGGCTCTGTTTCCAGGTGTCCATAGGGCCCAGGGTCTGAGCAGACATGTTATGTGGATGGATGGCAAGATCCTGGCCGCTGTCTTTAGTCCAAACACTTTGATACACGTTCTTTTTTCCTCCCAATCTGGAGCAGTGATGCTTTCTTTTGACTGTTGGAGGGATTCTGAGACAGAGAAGGTGAAAGTTATAAGTAGAGGAAAAGAAGAGAGAAATAGATGAAAGGTTAGGAAAACAGCTGCCAAAGGATTACCCAGGAGGAAGAAGAGAGGCTGTTACTTGACAATGTATTCAAATAGTTCTGGATGCCAAGAAATGATTACTTTTTTGGAAGAAAGTTTTGCAGGCTTTTTCCTGTCACTTCCTGCAGTGCCTTCAGAATGCTACAAATGAACCTTCTATATGCTTCAGATCCAAGAAAGCATAGCTTCCTGCTTTGTCAGTATCCAGAGATGATCCTGATATGCATAGCATCCTGTTTCCTTTCACCAGAATGTGGTCCTTCCCTCATTGCCCACTTGGAGAAGTACTACTTATCCTGAACACTTAGCTGCCTTAGAAATCCTGAAAGCCTGAGCTCACTTATTGAAGCAGGTTTAATTTTTCCTTCTCCAGGTAGCAGGAACAGCGTGCTCATTCCTTTCTCATAGCTCTAGTCATGTTAGTCATTTCCACTCTCTCTTACCTGGAGATCCTTTTGAGCAGCGGACCATGTTTTAGTCATCTTTTTTTGTCACCTTAGCTCCTTGCACAGTTGTTGGCACGTAGGGGATACTTAATTTTGAATAAAGAAATGAGTCTGTTGGGAATGTGATTTCGTACAGTCGTTGTGGAAAACAATATGGAGTTTCCTCAGAAGGTTAAAAATAGAACCATCATGTGATCTAACTATTCCACTCCTAGGTATTTATTTGAAGAAAACGGAAATGCTAACTCACTAATGTACCCTCATCATGTTCACCGCATTATTTACAATAGACAATTTATGAAAGCGATATATATATACACACGTGTGTGTACACACTATATATACAATAGAATATTATGTATAAAAAAGGATTTCTTGTCACTTGCAACAATATGGATGAATCTTAAAGGCATTTGCTAAATGAAAGAAGTCAGAAGACAAACACCTATGATCTCACTTATATGTAGAATCTAAAACAAACAAACCCCAAACAAGCTCTTGGACACAGAACAAATTGGTGATTGCAGAGACAGGTGGTGGAGGACAGTCATATGGGGGAAGGGAATCAAAAGGTCCAAGCTTCCAGGTTTAAAGTAAAGCTATAACAATATAGTATTGTATATTTGAAAGTTATTCCCAGACTAGATCTTAAAAGTTCTCATCACCAGAAAAAGAATTGTAATTATGTATGATGATGGATTTTAAGTAGACATTGTGACCATTTCACAATATGTACAAATATCAAATCATATATTATTTTTCAATTATGCATCAATGAAAAAATTGAAATGATTTCGCCAATCAAAAGATACAGTACATATTCAATCACTTTAACATTAGATCACTCAACAAACATGTATTAAGCTCACTCACTGTATATTGTGTTAGGTGGCAAGATTACTTATCTAAATAAAATAGTTACGGCATCTGTCTTCGGATTTTCAGGAAAACTCCCAAGAGTCATAAAGGCAACTATATATGGGGGAAGACAAGGACACTGGCAAGAAATATAGTTTCATGAATTCTCCTTTGATAGATCAACTGGTAGTAAGCCAGTTAATGCCACAGCACTGCAAGAAGTTACTGGACTAGAGCCTCTTAGGAAGTTAAAGAGGCCCCAAAGGCATGGTGGACACTAGATACAGATCTTGGTGAGGAGCAGATTGTGGGATGAATTGTACACATTGCCCTGAATTTCTCTCCACCCTTTTGTGAAGCCCAGGGCATTTGCCTGGTTGCTGGGAAAACGCAAGGCTCAATTGAGGCGCAGAGCTTATGAAATGTTTGCCACGTGGTGGTGCTATTTCTTCACAGTCTATTTAAAATTTTTCTATTTTGTACCCTTGGTTCTGGTACCATCCTGGATGTGTCAAATCTTGCCTGCCAGCCTTGAAGCCCAGTGCATTTCATTTCCTCCTCTTTAGTCCATCTGAAGGGATTGCTGCCTGTGAGTAGTGAGAGGAATTCAAGATACTCATTACTTTGAGTTCTCAGAATCCGTCTACATCTCAAATGGTGTGGTCAGCCGAACAGTGTCTCCTGGTCTTGAGAAGAAGTGATTGGCATTAGGAAGCATGGTGAGCCTTCATTCTTTATTTAGACTGCTGAATGAGCACGGGAACAATGTAAGGGACTCATCTTTATTGAAGGCCCTGTGAGCAGGACCTTGGTGTGGATGAAAAAGAGCTATCATTCAGTGTTAATCTCCTTACAGCCTTTTTTTTTTTTTTTTTTTTAAATAAGTGAAAGGTGAAGGCAGGAATGAGGGCAAGCAAGCAGGCAGGAAGAGAGAGAAGGAAGAAGTATTTTGTTTTTATTTAGGTGTTCACATTGGTTGTTCCCCCCTGGATCTAGGATGTGAACCTAGGACCTTGGGATGTACGTAGACTGCGCTTGTTTAGATGTGACTGACTTAATTTGCTATTCCACTAGGATATGCCTAGACTCCTTATTTTCACCTTCTATTTAAAACTTTCTAACAAATTGAGAAAGGTAGGTTATTGTCCCTACTTTATAGATGAGGAAACAGACTGGATAGGCACATTATTTGTCCAAAGTTACACCACCATAAGTGACAAAATTCATTTTTAAACCTGGGCCTGACTGTCTTCATAGTTATCATTTTTCTTCTTGTAGCATTTATAAGTTTCTTGGGGAGACAAGATTCTTAACAGTATGTTTAATTTTTAAAAAAATGAGAATAGCTTGAAATTAAAGAGCTACTATTTATTGCATTGGAAATGGTCGCAATACATTGCTAAGTGAGAAAATACAAGCTTGAGAATAAGGGAGGTGAATAGTGAGATGTTTTGTGCCCATCACCCCGTTCAAAAGAACACAGATTTATTCATGTTTCTTACCTATCAGCCCCTCTCAAGAGTTAACAAGTACGATGTCTGTTACTACAGGTTTTGTATTACATATAAATAAAGTCATTTACTATGTATTTTTTATGTTTAGATGTTTTTACCTTGTCTGTGAGATTTATCCATGTTGTTTGTAGCAGAGCTTTTTAAAAATTTCTGAGTACTGTTTCATACACTGAATTATCACTGATAGATACTTGGATGGTTTCAGATTTGGAATCTTATGAAAAATAGCTAATATGAACATTCTTACCATTCTTACATGTCTTTTGACTGAACTATTAACTCATTTCTTTAATTAGGCATTTGTATGCATTTATATTAACATGAATGGAATTGTTGCATCATAGGTTAGGCATATCTTTAGCTTTACTTTACCAAATTATTGTAAGGACTTACACTGCTTCCAGTATTCTGTGAGTCTTAGTTGTTCCATGTTCTCCTTAGTCTTTTTAATTTTAACCATTCTGATAACAATCTAGAGGTTGATTATCATAGTTTAATTTATATTTCCCTAGTGAGTATCATTTTCATATGCTTATCAGCTATTTGAGTGTTATTTTTGTGTACAAGATAGATTTGGGTGAGAGTCCTCATCATGTCCGCAGGCATGGTTGGAACTTTCCACCAGACCCAAGGGACAGGGAGCCTGCAGGCTTTTGTATAGGTTAGTCTAGGTTTGGGGCAATAGAAGAGGAAGGAACAGGACTTGAAATTGTCAGCAAGCATACATTAACAATGGAGTTATATGCTCTTCATTACAATGTCTCTAAGATCTGTTGAAGATACCCTTACTAGTCATTGAAATTGTCAATACTTACCTTGCTGCCTGCACTTGGAACACAAGATAAATATTTAAATATGAAAATGAGATACTGATGATATTCTTCAGGTTCAATTAGGAAATTACCCTTCAAAATAGATATATTCGATTTGGTTGTGTTATGACTGTTTTACAAGTGAGAGGCAGTGTTAGAATTCCAGAAAAATAGTCAGTTGACTCTGTTCCTTTAGCTGTGGCAGTGATCTAAGCATGAATCCTTGGCTACCCAAATAACAGTAAACTTAAAGAATATGTAAATTATTTTCTTCCCATTGTCACAAAGACTGTGGAACAGGGAGGGAAGACATCATTTTATATTTGCTTCTACAAGAAATGGAAGCTTATACATGTTAATGACTTTCCCATAGTTACTACTTTTCAAAGCCATAATTTTAGATGAAAAATTTTAAACACAATGTAGGAAAAGTCTTTTAAACTTGTACATAATGATTTTTAACTGTTTTAACACAAAAATATGTATATATAATGGATTGCAATAAGAAAATTACAAGTTTGACCTGGGAAGGCTTAAGGGTTCATCCTTGGTCATGTGCCTTGGGTCTAAATTTTCTGTGATCTTCCATTAGGAAAAATGTTTAAGGACTATTGCATGTGGCATACAGCGCATAATAAAACAAGATCCTAATGTTCCAGGAACAAAAGGACTCACCTAGAGGCAGTGAAAGGTAGTGGGACTGGTAGGCCCTAACTCATCCCCCCCTATAATTTGTTGCTTTTCCTTTAGAGTACCCTAATTCCCTCTTTTTTTGCCAGGGTGTCTGACCCTTAATTTACTCAGATATGTTTTCTCTCTAGTTAAGACAGGGACACACATCCATTTTCCACTTTTCCCAAACCCATGAGAGGTGGGTCCTAGATTTTGGGCCTCAGTTTCTCCATCTATAAAATGGAGATTATAACAGCTGCCTCACAGGGTACTATAAATATTTTTCAATAAATGTAATGATAAGAACTTGCACTATATCTAACCATTGTGGATGCCCGAGAGTGTAGTTAATCGCGAGTTGAATCCACCCATTTTGAAGTGGATAAAGTTGACATATACCCTGAGTGTTCTTTAGGTGAAAGTAACCACCTCTCAGTACTGTCCCGGTTTTAGCAATGGAAGCTTAGCATCCCAGGAAACCCCTCCCAAGGCACAAAAAGAATCCCAGTTGTTTGGGGGGTTTGTTTGGTTTTTCGTGATGAAGTGATGAATACAGAAGATTAGGAGAAAATATAAAACCATATGTTTACCTGAAAAATAGGGACCGAAAACAATACCTTAGCGTCCAATGGATATGACATAGATTTTCTGCCTTTAGTAGTTGCTGTTGCTTGTTTTCCCCCAACTGTTGTTATTGGCAGCCATGATTTGTAGCTCACAAAAGTAGAACATTCATTATAGCATCACCAAATGATGTGACTTAAATGTGTTGTAATCATGAGCATTAACAGTGCTTTTATTTTGCCTCTAGATTAACCATTGGACTTTGTATTGAGATAGTACTAGTTTAATTTTTTTTAAGGACAGGTACAGGCAGGAATTAAGACGAATAGGCAGACAAGCAGGAGGAGGAAGGAGGACGAAGCATTTCATTTTATTTTCATTTTAGTTGTTCACATTGATCTGATCGATACCCCGCTGGAACTGGGACTCTAACCCAGGGGTATGTGACCTGCATTCTTTGGAGGTGATTAACCTAAGCACTGTTCTGCCAAGAGGCACCACTGGTTTAATTTCAACATTTTGACTATCATGGCCATGTTTTCTGAGTACATGTTTCTTCTTTTCCGATCATGGAAAGGAGAACAATTATCCTACCGATGCCAGAACAACTTAGACATTGCTGAAGAGGAAGGTTAAATGACTTCTTTTAATGGCAGATGGAAAGATAACAGGATCAGGGAGAGGAATAACTAAAAGAGAGCATACTGCATCCTCTGCAGAAAATAATTTGAGACTGGGCATGGTAGGAGAGATGTGCAAATAACTATAAAGCCTGAAACTCAGCTTTGATAAAACAGGCAAATGCCTGTGGGCAAATGAAAGGGGGAATTTTGATAATTTGATAATATGTTGGCCTCTTAGTGTGCGGCTGATTCTGTCAGATCCTACCAACGATCACATTTTCTATTGCATTTCAAGTGATGCATCAGATCCTGGCAGCAAAATATGTTGCCCCTAGCTGTTACTTTGATTTGAAAAATGGAGTTTCAAATAATCTTGATTTTTAGTCAATCGCACCACAGTAACATAAAACAACAGGTTGTTGATATCCAGATACAGACTGGACTTTGTCATCAATCTGTACGTTCAGTGGACGGTACAAATAAATGTTTTGACAAATTCTATACGTCTGTAAACTTAATAAAAAGAATTTATCTGCTAAATGACCTGTATATTTTAAATACATCTTTGCTTAAAATGGGTGTGAATTCAGAACACAGGACCGTGACTGCCGGGGAACAGGACAGGCGGAGGACAGAAAATGGAGTGGGGATGAAGGGCACAGGAACTCTGGTGCTGGGCGTAGCACACAGAGAGCAATGGCAAAATTCTAAAATGCATACAGCAGTGTAATAAAAGAAAAAACTGGATGAGTGCGATTTACTAACCTATGATATTGAGGCTTTTATAACGAGCTTTTGGTTACTTTTCAGCTTCCTCAGAACTTGCAGAAGCACTAAATGAGATTTTTACTTTATATAAATGGAAAATACCTCCTTACACATGTACATCAGACATGGTTGTTAACTGCTGCCAGTCATAGAAAAGATACTAAAATAGTGACGCCATAAAAAGACATTTTCAAAGCAGAGGACAAGAAAGATGTCTGTTTCAGTCTATTTGGCCTAACAAAACAAAATACCATAGATTGGGTGGCTAAAAGGACAGAAGTTTATTTTTTCACAATTCTGGAGACTGAAAGTCCAAGGTCAAAGTGCCAGCAGGTTTGTGACTGGATTGCAGATGGTCACCTTCTTACCTTGTACTCACATGACTTCTTCAGTGTGGGTGGAGAGAGAGAGAAAAAGAAATTGATGCCTCTTCTTTTAGCAACACTAATCCTATTGGATCAGGGCCCTGCTCCATGACGTTCCTTAGAGGCTGCGTCTCCACACAGAGGCACTCTGGGGGCCAGGCTTCAACATAGAAATTTTAAGGGGACACAAACATTTAGTGCATAGCAGTATCCTTCCATAATGTGGAAATATATTGAGGATGAGATGGAAGAAAAGGATTATAATACAATAATCTATATACTATTTCTCCAAAACAGTTTGGTGATCTTTGAAGAAACCACAGGAGCCTGAAAGGGGATGAACTGATTGCATCTGAGTCATTTGATATTATGTGTAGTTTGCAACAAAAACTGATAACAGCAAGAAATGAATTGTTTTTTGAAAATAAGACTGTTTTAGGACTCCAAAAATGTTGACCAGAAGGGATGGACTTTTAAACAGGATTTTTCCATTTATTTAAAGCTGTAACATATTTTGAATTTAATTTCATAGCTTCCAATTACCTCTGTGCTTTAGAATGATTTTCCCTGAGAAAGAGAGGTGTAACTTATGATAATAATTAGACTTCAGTGTTTAAAAGTGATGGACATTTCCGATAGACTGTCTGACGAATTGGTAGAAGCAAGGTACCCAAATGACAAACATCTAGTCTGCTAAAACAAGCCTGTGGATACAAAGTGGATGGACATTTTTGGCGCTGGAAGCAAATTCCTATTAGTCTATAAACCTAGCAAATAAAATATTATGTATGCCCAAATGCTTTTGTTGAGGGAATATTAGCTTGATGGTATCACACTGGACTGACAGTAGAAATCAATAAAACATACATTTCATAAGAGCAGAACTACAGGTGAAATGAAGTTTACATTTGACTAACATTCCACTTTCCACTACATAAAAGAAGGCTGTTCAGAGAAATCTTTTTGGGAAAACAAACAGGGAAGGTGAAAATGGCCAATAGTGATCTGTAAAAGTTTACCCATCCTACCTGTATAACTGAAACTTTTGCCAAAATAAGACTAACAAACCTCTCCAAAACTCAGTGACTTCCAAGCGCAAGCATTTATTCTCACACTTGTGGGATGGCTGGGCTTGACTCCAGCCAGACACGCCACTGTGTCCCATGTGTCCCATTCAGGGGCTTAGATTGGAGGGTAGTGACTATTCAGGGCTTGTTCTTGGGCTGCCAAGCAACACTGCAAGGCATGTGCACCTCTGCTCATATGCTAGAAGTCGGGGTGGGTCTATGGCTGACCCCAGGAACAGTGGAGTAAAGGTACAGGTCCTGCTCACGGCAGAGGAAGATGAAAAAATAGTTGCTGAACAGCAGTCTAGGTGACCCATCCTTCTTCCAGAACTTTTGGTGGCTGGCACGACATCTCCATTTCTTGTCTGCTCCCATCAGACTGGACACTGGGTTTTCAGAGTGAGACGCAAACAGTCCAAACACTGTAAAGGGGGATCGCCTAAGGTGTGGAAAGAAAGCACTACAATTTCTCTTTCTTCTGTTTTAGTCTCACCCTTTCTAAATCTTTCTTTTTGTTTTGTGTATTTCATAATAGATTATATTAAGGTGTCACACTTACGCAGCTTCTAAGTAGGTAATGCATATGTTGGAGAATATACTAAAAAATATTGTTGCTGAAATGAAAAGTCCAAAAAGTTTGGAGCCTGCTGGTACAGATCATGAGTCCATTGAGGTTTGTGACAATATATATTAACTTCTGCTTCATTGAGTTTTTTATTGAAGTTTAACATACATGTAGAAAGATGCACATATTGTATTACAGATTAATTTTCATCTGTAATTGGTACTGAAATCAGTAACCAGATGCAGAAATATAACAGCAGCATCACAAAAGATCCCTCATATCTTCTTCTCAGTCATGATTTTTCCCCGAAATAACTGCTCATCTGACTTCCAACAGCAGAAATTTGCATTGCCTGTTGTGTGTTTCCAGGAGGGGATCTTTACCCCCCTTAAGAAGCACTGTGATTTGTAACAACCTCAAAGCTTTCTGCAGCAGGTGTGTCCTAGTGGCCTAGTGGTCTAGTGCACCCCGGGAGCAGTCTTGTGTGCACCCCAGGGTGCAGGTCTCAAGACTCGGAACTGGGGGGGGGGGGGCAACAACAAATGTGAACAACTAAATAAAAATAGATAAATGCTTCTTCCTCCTCTCCCTGCCTGCCTGCCTGCCTCCCGCTCTCCTTCATTCCTGCCTTGCACCTTTCCTTAAAGAAAGGAAGAAAAGAATGCAGCAAGTGACTCCAGGAAGATGCCACTTTCTAACTTCCTGGTTTTTGGGGGGCGAGTAATTTTTCAACCTGATTCCCAGCTTCTTGCAGACACTCCACCTCCGCCTCCTTGCCTACAGGCTCTTCAGCATTCTGAGAGCCAAATGTTGGGCTACTGGACCCAGGTCTCAAAGAGATTTGGGCACTGGTTGAAGGTCACTCAGCTGTGAACAAAGGAGCCTGCTCCCATTCGAGGGCTATGGATACTAAGCCCAGCCCTCTCTCCTGACAAGGAACGTTCAGACTCTTGGTCCTGCTCCCACTGTGGCATGACCTGCTTTAGGTGGCCAGGGGACAAAGAGCACTGTCAAGCATCTGTATCCAAGGGGTTGGTATAAATCACTTCAGCGACTTAAATGCTCTTTAGTTCTCAAGGAGAAAAGCTGGTCATGGTTAATGGCCTTGTGGTAGTCAATGATTTTCTTTCTCTGTTATCTTTCAACCCCCTCTTGGGGACTAAGCCCAAGTAGGGCTATAAGATGACAAAGTAAGACTTGTTTTTCTGAGGTTTTGCAGGGTAGAGATTGTTTGGGCTGTCAACCGCCCTGCCACCCACCCTCGCGGATTGCCGCTGGCCCACAGAGCACCCACACACTTCAGAGGCGAGATCCCGGCGTTGCACAGACGATGCACTGCGCCCCGCGAGGGCCTTATCCCTCTCCGTGCACCTGGGCCCTTGGTCCAGGCGGCTGTGGCGGCCCGAGCCCGGGGCAGGGCTTTTATTGTGAAAGGAGCTCCTCCCTCCCGCGCTTTCGGGGAAGAGGGGAGGCTGGGCCCGGACGCTCCGCAGGGACTTTGCAAACTCTGCAAAAATCGTCCCTAGTGGATCCCAAGGCCAGCGCCTGCGGGAAGACTTATGCAGGACCGCAGATCCTGGCAGATCAAGCATCCCGTGTGCATTCGCCCAGACCTCCTTTAACAGTCCGGCTCACCGAGCATCCCCGTGCGCACCACACGCCCAGGAATTGTCACAGCGCCACTCGGCTGCTGGGAAACTGAAGACCTTCTGGCCAGGGACACTTACATCCAGGATAGCCTGGAGAGCCACTGTGCCAGGGGCGGCCCTGGGGCGTAGGGATGAGAGGGCTTGTCGGCTGAGCGCGCCCAGGAGCTGATCCAGCTGCCGCGGGGGACATGGTAGGAATTGCGGAAGGTGACGCGCATCCGAGGGCGGGTGGGGCGACACCCAGACAGGTGGCCGGAGGCAGCGCGCACTGGCTCTGGGCGCAGGGAACCTGCGTGGTCCCCCGGGGTGGGCTTGTTCCCGGAGGGTTCCGCGGAGGCTGTGGGGGCTTTCTTTTCTGCACCTTGGACGGTGTGTGCATTCCTTGGCGACCCGGGCCCTCATGAGGGCTTTCATTAGGGACCTTCACACCCTGGCTGAATCATAACCCACTCAGCGCTGCACAAACTCCATTCAATTCACAAAGCAGGGAGAGAAGAGGATTCCATAGGGGACACCCGGCAGCCTCTATGAGGGAGAAGCCTTTGAAGATATTTTCTTCTGATGAAAAATGCATGTGAATTTTCTATCAGTTGCTATAGCTTAGCTGATTTTTAATGTTAACAATGCCTTTTGTTTGTTACCATAGAACTAAATCGACCCTGGTGAGGTTCCAGTGCCCGGCTCCCAGTGCGCCCACTTGCCTCCTTTCCTCCTTTCCCCTCCTTGGACTGTAGGGCATCTGTGGAGGCGCTGGTTGATCCGGGCTGTCATTCCAGAAAGTGGCGACCTCGTGAAGGCTGCCCTTCCTCTGCTAACGCTCACAGAAAACAGCAAGCAGATCCTTCCAGCATGTGATTCAGGGAGCTTAGGCAAAGCACGCGAATGGGCTTCCTCTGGAAATGGCTCCTGAGGACTGCCACTTCCAGGTAGAAGCTTCCGGCAGCCCTGTCCCCACCTGCTCCAGTCGTTTCTGTTCTGTCCTGCCGAGTACTAGAATGAGTTCGACTGTGAAGGAGCCCACTGCAGCTCTCCTGTCTGCTTCAGTGGACTGCCCCCCAGGCCCACCGAGGCAGGCTGGAGCCCCCTGGGATCCCCGGAGACACTTGGCAGGGAGTTTAGGTCTGGAGTTTGGAAAGGCACTTAGAGAGCCCTTGTAAAATGGACGGTGTCTGGGAGGACAGCGCCTGTAACGTGTATCCTGGCAATGTTGGGACCGAGGTGGAGGGTGGCCAGTGGGATCTGGGGGTTCAGGAAAGAGTCCTTATGAGGCTCTGTGTGTGTGTATGGGTGTGTGTGTGGGTGTGTGTGTGTGTTTCAGTTACCCCCTCGTTATACCTCTCTCCAATCTTCATTGAGTTTTTTTTCTCACAGTTACTAAAGAGAACGAAGGAACAGAATCTTAATGTTGGAGAAAGGGAGTGGTTGGAGGTACAGGGTGTGAAACTGAAAAAATGTGGAGATTTTTAAATACACAGTTCCCTGTTCCGGGGATTATTACCAGAAGAGAGTGGGGGTCAAGGCCATCCACTAAGAGGGCCATTACTGATGTTCAGGAGTCTCCGGACTTTAAAGGCATCAGTGGTGGAATCTCACAGGTTCCTGGTGGAGGTGGCATACTGGTGTACCTTCTGCTCTGGAAGCCTACCGGCCCTTCCATGTGTTCTGCCACCAGAGCAGGCTTCCTGTTCCTCAGAACCAGCAGACTCCTGGCTCCTCATCCTTGGTTCAGCAGATGGTGTTAGGAAGACTCCTATCAGGATTTCATTGTGTCAAGATTTGCTTCTAGAGAGAGGAGCCCAATAGGCAGCCACCCGAAGGTTTCCTTTGCTTCTCCCTCTGAATGAAGGATCCTCTAGTCCAGGGCCCTGAGGACCCAAGGGACAACCTGACACTGGCTGGAGTCAGCATTGGAAGAGAGAAGGGGCTGGGAATCCTCTAGAGGCCTCAGTTTCCTCCTTTGAGGTGCCATTTGGCTTCAAAGTGGCCGATGCATGAATAATTCTGAGGTCGGACCCCAACCCTGCTGTGGAGCTTTTCTTAACTTGTACAACAAAGAGTGTAAGAACATTAATAAGCTCAGTTCTGGCTTTGACTGGTCCCCAGACCAAACTGAGGCTGTGATCTAGACCAAGGAATTTCGTCAAGGCTCCCTAGGTGTCCGCATTGAGTAGCCAGGGCTGAGAACCACAGATAGAGAAGACTGAGGGGACAGGAACTGTACTTCCCTGAAAACCCCTCATCATCAAACTGCCACTCCTTGAGATGATCCTCAAGTAGACAGTTTTGGTGAACTCCCCTGGGAAATGGTACACGCTATATGTGCCTCTTGGAGTACCCTTCCACAGAGAAGCCTCTTTAAGTTCATTAAAATTGAGGCGTGAAATTCCCCAACTTGTTTACTATGGTGCCTTTATCCAGTAATTTCATAACACCACCATATTACTGATCTAAGGTATGTAAGATGGGTTAAAAATTTAAAGCTAAAAGTCTGGAATCATTAAATATCTTTTTACGAAAGTCAACATTGAACAGCAGGATCTTGGAGGGCATTTTTGATCCTCCTGAAGGGGATGTGGCTCTCTGTCAGGACTTGTGCATTTTCATAAAGCTGAGAGTGTGACACTTACCACCTTAGCTTACAATAGTGGTAGACACTTGATATGTGCCAAGAACTCTGAACTTGCATGAAAAATACCAGAAGAAGGTAATACTATTACTGCCAACTTAAAAAAACAGAAAGCTTTCTTTATGATCTTACACACACACACACACACACACACACACACACACACACACACACACACTCACAGCCATACTGCCCACTTCCACAGGTAACCATGTTTGTCACTTTGGAATATTTCCTACTCAAAGGATTGTAGAATTGAGATTATATCAAACATGACTTTTGCCATCTGACTTATTTTACTAAACTTTTTATCAAAGGATATTTCCATGTCTACATTTCTAAAAAAATAAAACCCGAAAGCTTCACAGTCAGCTTTTAATGCTCATTACCTTGATTTTGATAATCATCTCCCTGCTCGTGGACTTTAAATCATTTCCAATCTGGGGCTGTTTTCAATGGCACGTGGCCAGCTTCTGATTTTCCATGGAAATGGGGATCTGAGTACCTGGTTAAGTGGAAATCAGACAAGCTCACAAAAACAAATTGCTTCAACCTCTCTAGCGAAGATTTTGCTGCGACCACCCTACAAGGCCCTGAGTGTGGTGTGGGAGGAGTCTCCTCTGTCTGCACTCTGCTGTGGACCTGTCATCAGGCAGGCAGCCATGGGGGAGAGGGTTCTCAGGAGAAACCATACACGGGTCAGCTTGGAAGAACCAAGAGGTAAAATCCCTAGAGGTTAAGACCCAGATAGAAAGCTCCAGATGAAGGAACTGAGGCCATAGAAGGAATGTGACCTTCTAAAGGTCACCCAGTTTTCTTATCCTACCCCTTGCAGGTGCTGTCCCAGACATGGTGATCTCTTCAGGTACTTGAGGCATTTGGTACAATTTGAAGTGATGGGTTGGAAATCAGAATGAGGCTTGTGCCAGATCAGGCTGCCTTATGCCTCTGGGTCAACAAACTAGTGGTCTGAACCTCAGATCCCCTATCTGTAAAATGGAGTTATTAAAATGGGTTATTATAAGGAGCAAGTGGAATCGTGGAGGTGAAAACAAGTGGTACCCTAAAGGTGCTTACAAGAACGGGGGTTTTACAGAGGACCCACCAAGAGAGGCTATCTTTGTCAGGACCTAAAACAAATGGTGACAAAGTCATCCATGAATTTCACTTCAGTATCATTCGGGAGGTGCTTCTGGGACCCATCTCTAAGTTTGGATCGAGTGGAGACAGTCTATTCTAAAACGGTTTTCTAGTTCTTTTTAACGTCTCTTCTCACCAGTCAGGAGTGCCCAGCCCATTGGAGCAGTGTGCTCAATCTGTGTGCCCTGGGCCTCCTCCTTGCTGAATGCTCGCTGAATGACAATGCAGTCCCCACAAGCCCCAGCCCCCGAGGTCTAACACTTGAGGGGCCCTGGGAAACTCAAAACTGCTGGAGGTGGCAGTGAGTCCCTCAGGTTCTCAGGCTCAGCTGGAGAAGAGGTTTAACCAGTTTGGACTCAGAACTGGGAACCAGCCCTTGGAGCCCTGGGGAATTTGACTCTGTGGTCCCTCCTCACCTGCAGCCCCTGCAGGAACCAGGCTGGACTGGCTGCAGGCCAGGCAAAGGGCTTTAAAAAAAAACTCCGGCTCCAACCAGCTAAGCCAAAATTGGTTCAAAAAACAGTGGCTGGGAGTGCGGGGCATAAACGTCACCAAAAAATGAATTCCTCAGCTGTTTCAGGGGCCAGTGAGAGGAAAGTGCTTCAGATGGGCCTCAAGATGCTGAGCACCCCTCAGAACAAGCCTGGGCTGCCAGCTCTCCCCACCATGATGCCAGCATATGAAGAGAGCACTGCTGAGGAGAGGAGCTAGAACAACTTGGGCGTTCTTCGCTTGGGTGGTTTCTTGATGTGACTGCTGAGGGGTTACCATCTGGGGCATTTGGGGTGTAATCCTTGTATCATCTGCATGTGTCTGCACAGACCTGAAGGGCCTCCTGGTCTGAAGTGAGGATGGATCAACGGTTTGTGGGTGACCCCTAGGCTGCCCTTCTCCGCGTGGACCTCCCATGCCCTCCCACATAGACACCCATTATTAGAAGTGGCCTGGGGGGTTTGGCCATATTTCTAAGAGCCTGGCCTGGTGACCCCAGAGCTGCCTGCTGAGTAGAGGCTGGAAGGGGCTTTATGATAGTAGCTGATGACTTTACGGGTGAGAGGGGTTAAGAGTGAAGGGAAAGAGAGGGGGTATGGAGGCTGAGGAAACAGTAGGAGCCCCACACTGGTCTTTGGACCTTGATGGGTTCTGAACAAATGTCTCCCTTGAGCAGGGCCTGAGTCTTATTCCCAAGTGGCTTTGGAATTATCAAGTGGCAGTCTGGGAGGCCACAAGAGGGGGACCACAGTATATACCCGTGTGTTAGGGCTCCCTCTGTCTCCTGGTGCCTTGTCATTGGTTGGTTCGTTTATTCATTCATTTTAAAATGCCTGCTTTAAGTCAGACATTTTGCTGGGGCAGAAGCTATAACAATAAATAACAACCCTTGCCTTGGGGGAATGCACTGTCTGGTGGTGCTGCTGCTGCTGCTGTGTGTGTGTGTGTGTGTGTGTGTGTGTGTGTGTGTGTATACCCATTTGTGTGTGCACCTGGGTGTCTGTGTGCACGCACCTGTGTGAGCATGTGTGTACCTGTGTGTGTGTGTACCTGTGTGTATCTGTGTGCACACCCGTGTGGGTGTCTGTGTATGTGCACGCACCTGTGCGTGTGTGTGTGAATCTGTGGGGGGGGGTGCACGCACCTGTGTGGGTGGGTGTGAACCTGCGTGTGTATCTGTGTGCACACCCGTGTGGGTGTCTGTGTGTGCACGCACCTGTGTGTCTGTGTGTGAATCGGGGGGGTACACGTACCTGTATGGGTGTGTGTACCTGTGTATCTGTGCATGTACCCGTGTGGGTGTGTGGGTGCGCCCGCGTGGGTGTCTGTGCCTGTCCCCTGTATAGGTGCCTGCGTGGGGCAGGAGCAGGTGGTGGGTTTGAAGGAGAGGAAAACATCTCTATCCCGTGCGAAATGCTCTGCTGAGGATGCAGAGGAGGGTGCTTCTCAGTCTGGCTCACAGCCTGGGCAGGGGTGTGGGGAGGCTCCAGGGCAGGGAGAATGCACCATGGCCGGGACTCCATCAAATGAAGAAAAGAGAATCCATCACACATGTGTTGGAAAAGCTGAAAGAGCAGGTGAAGCACCGGACTCTGGACGCTCATACGTTGCAGGTGGAAACACACACTACAGCTGCACTGCACAGCCATGTCTGTTTCTTCTAAAGTTAAACATGCTCCTGCGTTCTGTGTAACCCAGCAGCCCTGCTCCTATGCGTTTACCTGAGAGGAATGACAAAACTAGATCCAAATGTTCATAGTAACTTTATTCATGCTCACTAAAAACAGGAAGCAATCCAGATGTCTCTCAACTGCACGTTAGATAATCAAACTGTGACCACTCGCAGCAGCGAGGACAAACCACTGATGCACGTGCCTGCAAGGATGGATCTCAAAGGCGCTGAGGGGAAGTCAGTTCAGAAGGTTACATAGATTTGATTCCACTTGCAGAAAATTCTGGAAAAGGTGAAATGACGGGGATGGAGAGCAGGTAGTAGTTGCCAGGGGCTGGGGATGGAGAATCTGTGACTACGAAGGGGCCATACAGGGGACTCTTAGGGGCGATGGAATTGTATCCCGACTCGCGTGGTTACATGAACCTGTACATGTTAGAGCTCACCGAGCAGGAGCTGCCCTTGTGGCTCAGGCGACTGAGACTCTGGTGTGCAAACCACATATGGCTTAGGGGCCCCAGTTCAAGACAGGGCCTGGGGTGCAAAACCAGAATGAACAACTAACTAAATAAACATGTTTCCTCCTCCCCTTCCCTCTTTCCTTCCTTTTTTAAATGTTTCTCCTTGTCTCCGTTCCTTCCTTCTTCTTAAAAACACAAAAACCAAAAAAGCTCTCATAGAATAGTATACACAACACTTCCCTTTTACTGAATGTAAATTAATAAAGTAACAGAAAGAAGAGGAAGGCAGTCTAACAGAAGGGCCAGCAAATGTAAGGCCCTAGAAGTTCAGGGGAGCTGCCATCTCTGGCTGGGAGGGTGGGGGCTTCTGAAAGTGGGGCTGGAGACAGAGTCCAGGTCATGTCCCTCCCCCACCTGGGGGGCTCGTGTTTTCATCCAGACAGCAGAGAAGTGGGGGGTTGTGCTTGCGTTTTAGAGGGCAGTTTTGGGGGCTGGGGGAGACCCCGAGGAATGGAGTGGAGTGGGGTGGGCATCTGGGAATGGTGATCTGGGAGGAAGGATGGAGGAAAGGGCCCTGTGTCTGGTCAGAGGGAGCAGGTGAGGGGATATTGGGACAGGGGAACCTCAACCCTTGTAACTCGTTAAAATGGGGAGCCTAGGTCAGCCAGGAATGACTTCGGCTTCTTGGGTACAGAGGCCTTTCTCTGTCTGCCTTCCT
The DNA here is from genome assembly GCA_004363575.1 of Solenodon paradoxus. Taxonomy (NCBI): domain Eukaryota; kingdom Metazoa; phylum Chordata; class Mammalia; order Eulipotyphla; family Solenodontidae; genus Solenodon; species Solenodon paradoxus. Next base: position 95,699 of record RJWH01003732.1, on the reverse strand, counting down.
CCTCTTTTCATCTTCATTTTTATTTCCCTTATGGTGTCCTTTAGTCACACTTAGAGGTAATCACGATGTAGAAATAACTTGTTTTAAAATTATACTAATTTTAATGTTATTAAATTCTTTTATAATCTTAAGAGCAGCAGTGAAGTGTTTGACATTGCTCCCTTAATCCTTTGAATTAGTTTTGCCCTTATAATTTACTCCCCTAAAATTCCAGGGTCCACAAAAAGCAAAGCACATTTATTTGGGTTGAAAACCTGTGCGATTTGGGATAGACAGATGCAGGTAGAAGCCTCAAATGTGCCCTAAGAAGGAATAACATTTGGGGGTTTTATGGGGAGAAAAGAGGAAGATGAACTAAGTGGTTAAAAATAAGAATTTGTACTAAGAAGCTTAAACTATTCTTGGCTGTGCATAATCGGGTACTGATTCTAACCTCTGCAAAAAGTCAGCCTTCATCAGTCCTACGGTTAGATGTCCACCCTCTTGATATCTCAGAACAATTTCTTTTGTGAAACAGCTGCTGTTTGGCCCCTTTCGGTGGTTTTTGGCTTTTCACAAACACGCCACTAGAACAGTGGGCATCTCTGGCCCATTTATGGCCAGCTTTCCCCAACTCATATAGCTAGGAAAGAAATCAATGTAAGTTAGTACAGTTACTGATGTCACCTTAGTCACCTCCCCTGAGGTCCCTGATGTTCTCCGCAGGCCAGCCCAGCAGCAGGTTCCCTTCCTCTGGCCCGACCCAGCTGACGGCCCCTGCTGGAGGGGAGGCAGCACCCTGGCTGCTCCACCTCTCCTTGCCATGCCTTGGGCTTGGGTTTCTGCTAAGTGGCCGCAGGAAGGGGCTGTGTCACATGCTGTTTACTTGTGGGCATTTTTTGTTTGGCTTTGAGGGTGTTTGCTTGCAATGAGCAAGCAGCCTCTTCCAGAATCATCTGGAGAAGTCAGTTCCTTCCATCTTGGCTTGACCAGCAGTTTTGTGGTTCCATGTCTAGGAGCCAAATCAGGTAGGGATTTTTCCAGAAATGCCATAAAAGAACTGGTCAGTCAGAAGAGGAGTTAGGGAGAGAAGAGAAAGTGAGCGAAAAGGACAGTCCAAGACAGAGATGAGACATGAATGCGAAACCAGGAGAATGAGGCCAAGGCAGGACCACGCACGTGGCTGTCCTTCCGCTCTTGCCCGTGCTGCGGTTAGCAGGTGCTCCTCACCACTGTGCACATGCCCCCTGGGGCTCGGGCTCCAGGGCAGCACCGGCACAGTGTTCGGAGCTGGATTCTGCAGAGTCCTCGGCAGAGCGGGGATGTTTTCCACTGGCCTGGCCTTGTCCAGACTGGTTTTGCACCCATGCTATTCTCAAGATATACTGGCAAGGATTTTAAAAGTTGTTTTAATACTAATATTTAAAGAAGGAAGCAGTCAGGAGTGAAGACAAGTAGGCAGGTAGGGAGGCAGGCAGGCAGGAAGAGTGAGGAGGAAGAGACTTGAGTTTTATGTATCTAGTTGTTCATTTTGTTTGTTACCCCTGGTCCCAGGTTGCTGGCCAGAGCCTCACACTTAGCCCTGGGCAACCAGGGCTTACCTCTTGAACATGCTTTACTGCTTGGTGACATATAGGAAAGGAAGACTCGAATGTAGTTAAACCTTTGACATATCCGATGGTCATCATATCAAAAGGTGCAGGAATGTACAACCTCCATCTGTTCCCCCGGAGATGAGTGGACTCCAGCCCCAAGGGTAGTGGGTAACTTATGAGCCAGTGGGCTGGAGCGGGGGACCGGAGAGGGCTGGGAGAGGAATCAGGAACAGTTTCTTATAAAGCTGAGGGGGAGGAAGGGAGAGAGGGAGGAAGAGAGGGGAGGAAGCCCAGGAGCAGCAGCAGGATGGTCTTTCCCTGGTCTGGGCCTGCCCTCTAGGCCTTCCATTATGTCCATGGAATTTTTTGGTTTTTGTTTTCCTGGAAAGGAAGGACGGGAAAAGAGGAAGAGCATCTGTATAAACTTAATTGTTTATTTTGGCTTTCCCCCCAGCACCAGGGTCAGGGAGTGGATCCTTCGCTTTACCTGGTCCACACATCACTGCTCAGCTGCCTGAGTCACACGGGTGCTCCCCGGCTGGACTCTGAAGTTTCAGGATGCTGCTGGTCTTTCTTTTTGGCGAACATAGAATTGAGGTCAGAATTCTGAGAAGCAAGGTCTTTTAAGTATTGTCTGCTGCTTCTCCTTCTCATCTCATTATTGGGGAATTTTTCTGTGATTTTCCTTTGATATCTGAAGTGTTTGAAAATCTTTCTCTCCCTTTGTGAAGTACTGATCATTGCGGAAAATCCTGCCTGCCCTTGGGGCAATTTGGTGCAGTCACTAAATATACCCCTGTATTCCCAGGGTCGGGGGCCTTACACACCCTCATCTGCAGGGAGGTTCACCCTTGGAGGTAAAAGCCAGACCAATTTCTCACATGAGGCTGCTGGGGCAGCAGCGACAATTGTCTATGGTGGTTGGGGGGTGACACAGGGAACCCAGATTGGCTAAGTCTATTTGTCAAAGGCATAGCTGCCATGTCCCCAGGTGCCATGTGAGTGCTGGATGAGAAGGAGCCAGCTGGCCACCTCTCAGGAGTTCCCAGCCTTGGGGGGACAGGTGGGGCCAGGCCTACAGAATGGCAGGTGTGTTGACTGCATCTCAGGTGTGATGTTTTGTAGTGTAGATGAGACTCTGCCTTTGTAAAAGAGGAAACTAAGATTCAAAGGAGCCAAGTGTCTTATCTGAGGTTTTGTGCTGGGAAATAGTGGGCGGATCCCATCCTAGATGAAGAGCAGGCCTATGCCTTTGTCCTGACCTTGGAGTGTGGGAAGGGTGTCTAATGTGCCAGTGGTAGTAGAGCCCTGGCCTGGGGACCCCTGGTAGGAGCCCTGAAGTCCCTCGGATATGCCCATTCATTCACTCCTCGTTCGTTCATTCGCACACACACATTTACTCACTCACATGCTCACCCTCACACACTTGCACGTCCACAGGGTGACTGCAGGGCACGGGTTCACACCACCCTGCTCTGGAGCAGGGGTGTTTAGAGCGGGGTATGTGGGCCAGAGTAAGGCTCAAGCTGTGCTTAGGCTGGGCTGGGGGCTGAGGGTCTCACTGCCCAGGATGCCTGGGCCCAGTGGCGGTGGAGGCTGCAGCCAGTTTGAGGGCTGGAGGCTGGAATGGCCACTTGGATGTCTATCCCTATGCTGGGAGCGGGTGGGAGGGACACACAGGCCTCTTTCTCCTGGACAGAGTGGCTCTGTTGTCCGTCCACACAGAGGCTCAGTGTGTAACTTCTGGGGGTCCTGGAGCCCAGCTCAGGGACGGGCCTCCTGGAGAGCCACACCAGCCGGTCCGCAGGCCTTGATCCAGTCTGCTCCCCAGCTCTGTCTCACCCTCCCCATCCCCACTTCTCCTGTTCCAACTACAAAGATGCTATTGTATTCCTTCCCTTCAGAACATTCCCTTGAAACTCTAGTTAAAATGCCCTGTTTCCCTTTGGGGAGGGGGTGCAGATGGCTGAGTGGGCAATGCCACTCTGCTTAATCTCTCCCGGGTGAGTCGGGAAAAGTTCCTGGCTCCTCCTTCACATTTCCCCCAGCCAGCCACCCCGGGAAGAATGACTTTAAACTGTAATTGTCAGAATGGCTTGCCTGATAGAGTTTTAAAGCATGAAGGGGTCCTAGGGTGAGTTGGAAACAGAACTGAATTTAAGTGCTGCTTACTGCCTTGGACAAGTCAGGAAAGCTCTGAGCCTCAGTTTCCCATGAAGATGACTTTGCTCCCTTGCGGGGTTAGGACGCTATGTGAGCTCAGTGCTGTTATGAGCATAAAGCACTTCACACAAGCCTCGGGCACATCGTGAGCCCTCAGTGAAAAGCAGCTGAATTCACTGTCCTCAGACAATAGACAGGGCTGCAGACACAGCAAGACCTGGGCCTGCAGGGCTGCTAGCAGGAGCCTCAGTGCTCAGGAGAAGCAGGAGTTGGGGAAAACCTTAGACCCTGGCTCCCACACACCAAGGGGATTCACAGTCCCTGTAAAGTTGCTGCCTGATAATCAGCCATCTAGATCCATCACTAGAATGATCAGCTAGAGAAAGACTGAGTCAAAAGAAAGAGTGACAAGGTACTAAGTTCAAGAGTTCTTGATCTGGGGCCCACGTCTAGAATTCAGGGGAGCCCTAAACTCGGTCAATGAAAACTTACAACTTGATTTGCACTAATGTCTAACTGAAGAGCAGCATTTCTTCAATAGTGAATCTGGGCACTAACCCCAGTATTGTTAGCAGGACCTGTGACTTTGTCACCAAGATGAGTCACAGATATTTGGTATCATGAGAGTGGAAATAGATACTTGGAAATGCAGTCTTTACTTGTTACCACTTTGAAAGTACGTTTAGGTGATAAATCAATAGACTAGTTGTGTTAATAGGTCTTGTTAGCGGACGTTTCTGAAGAAGCACATACATTGTTACACCAAAATTGTTGTTAAGAATATTTTGCGTTGCGTTTGTAACCTAGACATTTTGTTTATACATTAAACAAAAGTCCTGAGAAGGACCTGTGACTTCACCAGGTGGCCAGGGCAGTCTTTGGCACTAAAAAAGATTCAGGCCCCCTGCTTTGTGTGGATATTATCTGTGTGATTGATCGGGGCACGCCCAAAGCCCTGTTTTCCTGAAAGTGTCTTTCCTCCAAGATTAAAAAAAAACAGTAATCTTCAACAAACTCCGGTGTGTGCTAGGTGCTGGGATGGGTCCTAGAAGATTCCCCTTAACATCAAGGGCAAATATATTTGCATTGGGTATTTTAACTTGCTTATCTCTGTTCTCATTGCATCCTTAGTCCTTCAGATGTCGAGGCTGGTATTGCAGGGCCTGCTTAGAGATCAGTAAGTGGAGTCATTTAGAGATTGATGACACTGAGTAACAGCCAAGTCACGCAGTTCATAGAGATGAAGGCCTTCAGGTGGGCCCTCCAAGCACACACGTGACGACCTTTACACTCAGTCAACATTCTCACGTAGACGTAGTCCTGTTCTGAGAGCCAGTCTCTGGAAATTTTCTGCTAAAAGTAAATATCCTTGGGAATTAGTTCGTTGTATAGATTGTTGGTCTGAGCGATATAAAGCAGGAAGGACAGGGATGCAGTAGCCGATTCCAGAACTCTGTCCTCATCCCAGAACTCATCCCATGGACATTACTAGATATTTAAGTTCACAGTAACACCGACTGAACTTAACTCTATACCAGACTCTGTTCTGAACACCTCACCTACAACAGTGCTTAAGAGTGACTATTTTATGAGGCGAGTGACTTTCTTCTCCATCAGATTGTCACCTGAATCATAAAGGGGACTGACTTTTGTCTGTTCATGATGCCTCTCTCAGCCTGGAGCAGTGCTGACTCAGCAGTACATGCTGAGTGCAATACTGAGCGGAACCCACTAGGAAGAATGTTCTCTTCTTAAGGACATTGCAAGATGAGGACATTGAGGCTCAAGTTCACACAGCAAGGACCAAGGAGCAGGAATCAGCTTCAGGCAACTGGGCTCCTAACCCTGGTGTTCGCCGGCTGCTGATGGAAGGCAAGGCCTGGACCCAGAGAGGAAGCCTGTCAAATAGCTTGGGGAATGGAGAAAAGTGGTGGAGAGCAGATTTACCCTGGGGCCGGTCCTGTGATCAGAGATTGAGTGGGGCCCTCAGGGCTGTTTGGATGTGGGTCTCTCACTGTGCCTGCTCAGCCTCTGCTTGTGGGCTGTGGACCATCCACCCTAAGCCTGAGGACCTGCGGCTTCCTGGAGAAGATACACAAACTCCGAGAGGCTGTTTGTCTTTCTGATGACAAGTAGGTCACTCTGTCCCTGGAGCAGAGAGAGACCTGGCAACTGCCTGAGCTCAGGACACCACGCAGAACCCAGAACCGCACATTCCACACTCCTTCAGCAGTGAGTCAGAGCTGAGTTGGAAGCTGGGCTGGAATGCTGTCCCTCTGGGGTGGAGGGTGGGGGGTGGAGCAGTCCTGTGAGGGGTACCCCCAGACCCAGGATTTCCTTCCTGCCTATCTTCCACCCTGTGTGACCCACACCTTGGATGACATCTGCAACTCCCTTAGGGGAGTCACAGGAGGCAGTTTTGTGCGTGATTGGTGTGTATGCCTGGGGCTGTGTGACCAGTCCCAGGGTGAGAGCTGTCAGCAGGTCCTGCTCCCCAACCTCTGGCCTCTGCACCCTGCTCAGCACGGGCTCTCTCCTGGCCGCCCTGTTTTAGGAGGAGATAACAAATGCACAGAGAGAGAGACCCGGGGTCCACACGGATGGGGAGACACTCCAGCTTAGAAACCAGGGCATCTTTTCCAAAAATGCCCCTCCTGTGGCCTCTCCTCCTTTCTCACTGTGTGAGGCTGTACCTCCCCAGCTGTACCTCAGTGGAACTTCCTCCTCCCCCTTGACATTTATCCAACACCTTTGATGAATCTGGAGTCCCTGTAAGCATTTGACAGTACTCTCATTTGCCTAACTACCCTCTTAAGTTGCCCCCCGCCGCCCCCCCCCCCCCCCCCCCCCCCCC
>RJWH01003732.1:0-89008 GCA_004363575.1 Solenodon paradoxus | reverse complement strand
GACAGCCACAACTATATCATTTAATCCATTGGATTTTTCTTTTTTTCTTTTTAAAGCATAGGTGCAGGCAGGAATGGAGGCATGAAGGTGAGCAGGCAGACAGGAGAGAGAGGAGAAAGACATTCTTTCTTTAATTTAGTTGTTTGTCTTGGTTGTTCCCCTGGCCCTGGGCCTTGAACCTGGTTCTTTGGGATGTATGTGGACTGAGCACAGCGGCTTTATCCACTAGGCCCCCAGGGCGTGCCAACCCACTGGATTCCTTCCTTCCTTCCTTCCTTCATTTATTTTTGATTGTTCCCTGTTCCCAGGTTGCAAACCAGGTCCTTGGACTTCACATGGTCCACACCCCAGTCACCAGCTTGGCACCTGAGCCACAAGGGTGCATCCCTCATTGATTTTTAAACTTTCTTTTACCAATATGCTTCAAGAGTACATTTTATATTATGACCCAATATGTGGACCTGTGTGTGTGTGTGTGTGTGTAACTGAAACAAAAGCTTCATGCAATGATACTCTTAAGAGGCACAGTGAAACGCACCCTCGTGGAGTAGTGGTTGAGTGCAGTCCACATAAATCTCAAGGACCCAAGTTCGTGTCCAGGGGCTGGGGGAACAACCAAGATGAGCAACTGAATAAATAAAGTGCTTCTTCCTCCTCTCTCTTCCTGCCTGCCTCTGCCTGTCTTCATTCCTGCCTGTAGCTTTTCTTTAAAAAAAAAAAAAGAGAAAGAGCAGTGCAGTGACTCGTATATTCTCTCTCCCCTCTCTTATTCCTTTCTCTTCTCTTAAAATAAATTCCGATAGTGACCCAGACACAGAGAATGGATTTCAGCCCCCAGCAACGTGGCAATCTGATTGAACTCCCTCTCATTTTCACAGTGCCATCCCCTTCTTGAACTTGGTTTAGGCTCCCGGGAATGAGGCCAACTTGGAAGGCAGCATGCCTGCTTTTGCATTTTTGAATCACAGTACCTCTCTGCCAAGATTTATCCCTCGTTCTGGACCGTGGTGCTTTTCCACTGGCTGCGCCCTCCACACCCAGTGAAGCCCAGGGCAACGGTGCTTGGGACCCTTTGTCCTGTACCAGGGCCAGCGCCTGCCGCCCACCCCACCATCGCTCCTCCTGGGTGGGCTGTGGGCAGGAGGCTCTGTCTCTTCAGGGGCTGCCTGCCCTCCTGCCCCCCCACCAGCTGCCTGACTTCATGAAGACACTCAGATTCCCAGACTCAGGGACATGGCCTTCTTGGAGCCCTCTACATATGATCATGAACTTGGTGGCTTAAAACAACACTACTTTGTTCTCCAATAGTTGTGGTTAGATGTCTGAAGTCAGTTTCTCTGGACTCAAGTCAAGGTGACAGCAAGGCTGGCTCCTTCTGCGGCGCCAGGTCACCCACGCTCCTTGATTTGTGTTGTCTTTCCTCATCTTCTCTGGTGATGTCTGCTTCCACCATCAGTTTCCCTTCTTTTCAGTCGTAAGCTTCCCTTTGCCTTCCTCTTCTAAGGATGCTTATGATTATATGTAGGATCCAACAAATAATCCAGGATAATCTTCCCACCTCAATGTCCTTAATTTAATCACATCCGCAGTTCCCTTTTCCACACAAAGTCATGGGTCCGAGGTATTAGGACCCAGATATCTTTGGGCACCATTTTTTAGTTTACCAAGGAGTCATTTGGCTTCTGTTATGAGGACAGTGAGTTACTTCTCCCTTATCATCTGGCCTAGTTCTGTGAGGCCAGGCTAGGGCTGTGCCCTCTTAGGGGTTGAGTGAGGCCAATGTGCTCTTCAAATGCTTCCCCATTCCCATCTACCAAAACAAGGCAAATAATAGTTTATTGTAGTTTTAAAAACAGCTGCAGTATCCTACCATTATGGAAAAGGTTTGCAACTCTTCAGTCAAAGTCTGTGGAAATGCAGGGAACTGCAGAATCTCTGAAAAGGAAGGAACTTAGAGATGGTATAAACCAAGGGTCTCAAACTGGTGGACCTTGGTGCTAAAGAAAGCGATGAAGGAACTGGGAAATCTTTCAAGATAAGTCATGCCTCCAAGTCCATGTATTTCCACATAATTCTGCTTCACATGTCAGAAGATAAACATTATGTTGACCTAACTCTGCATCTCTTCTGAACAGTCCCGTGGAAGCTTCCTGGGTTGAGGGGTGCATGGTGCTCAGGAAGCAACAGGAAAGGCACACAAACACTTTGTTGTTTTAGGTCCAGCTCTCTAGAGATTAACCGTATTAGTGTCTGCAAGCGACTGAGGTTATGGACCATTTTCTGCTTGGTGGTATTGGGAGCAAGATGGGGCCTGGGGGACATTGAAGACTAATTTCTCCTATTGTTAGTTTTGCCTTTTAAGTCTTGCCCTGGACCCTGAACTAAAATGTACTTGTTCTTGAAGACAGGGGAGCTCTCTTTCTTTTGTTCTCCAGGCATCACTGTGCCTGGGGGAGGAACCCAGTCAAGGATGTCACAGGAAGGAGATGGAATCTTCCTGCTTAGGACTGCTCTTCTGGGCTCTTTCCCCACCCATTTCTGCCCCTCTTCCACCAGCCATACCGTTCCAGATGTCCCAGTGTTGGGGTGACCAGCCCTGGTCTTCACCTTGCAGAACCGCGTCTAACCAGTGTGCTGGTGCTTGGGACCCGGGCAGAAAGCCTGCCCTCCATCACATGTCATTTGGAGCTCATGATACCAAGGAGAGCATGGTCCTCCCAGTTCCTTTTCTTGCTGGAACTTGCTTTGGGATGAGGGTTATTCCTTATAATACTGGATGCAGCGCAATCCAAACAGCATGTGGTCACATCCAGCCTGAAATGAGGTTGACTCAGCCAGGGCAGGGCAGGAGGCCAGAACAGGGTAAAGGAAGCCAGATGTTAGGAAAATTGGTCTGTGCTCAGTGGGCTGGTGCAGCCCTTAGCAAGTAGTGGACAGAGACACAGGCCTTGCTTATGTATTCACAAATGTGAAGGTGCAGACCTGGGAAACATGGATTGACTTTATCCCTTTCAAAAGAGAACTGAGGCTTAAGGTGGGAGGCTGCAGCCACGGACTTGCAGGAGCCCCTCATTTTGCAGGAGCCTCAGGGAGAAATTCGAGGAGGTGAGGAAGGTAAAGCTGAAGAGGGGGGCAGGTGAATGTCTTTGAGTTTAGCCTCCCAGTGTTTACAAATTGTTTTTCCCAAGATTTACAAACTGTCAGCATGTAGTTAGGTTTATTATAAAGCATGAACAACAAATACAAATCAAAAAAGGATAATAAAATAAATGTGAATAGAAGTTCTACTATTTTAATGCCCTCACGCAGCGGATCGTCAAGCACACTGTGGAGTGAGGGACCCCGCTGTGGAGACCGTGGCTCTACAAGCACACAAGGTGACTCCACGGGGACTGCTTTGAGCTTGATAGTGTTCACCTATTATTTTGTTAAAAATGCATATTTATCCACAGCATATAAGAAATCATTCGAAGGAGCTGGGGAACCCAATAAGGTAGATATTTTTCTGTGTCACTCTGGAAAATGAACAACATTGAAGTCAATAGCCTAGAGCCCCTTCTCAGAATAAATGAACCAAATGGAGCCCAGGAAAATTTGAAAAAGAAAATCAGGGCCTCATGAATACCGCAACTACTTAGAGATGAAATTCAGAGAAAAGGGTCAGGGAAGAGAGAATGTGACCTTGACTTTCAAGACTGCAAGAACTGAAGAATGAGGTTCTGCTGTGAGCCAATGTTTATCTAACTCAGCACTATCTAATACAAATATAATGCTAACCACATAAGAAATTAAACTTTTTCTAGTGGCCTAATTTTTATAAAGGGAAAAATGTCATTTAAATTTTATATTTAATCAAATATTTCCAAAATATTGTCATATTAATGTATTATCAATATAAAATGATGGATGAAATATTTTGCAGACTTTATAATGAGCCTTTGAAAGTCCATGTGTATTTCACACAAGTAACATATCTCTACTCAGACTGTTTCCTTAGGAGGCTGGGCGCTGCCATATTGAACAGCAGCACTCTGAACCGAGGCCTTGATCCCTGGAACCCCAGGAATCTAAAAAACATTTGAGAAATGCTATATTAAAGGATATAGCATTAATGGATGCTCTATTGAAGGTCCAGATCACTTGAACCAATGCAACTGGAAACAAGCAGAGACAAAAAATTATCGCTCTGTGGAGTTCCAACTTAGGAGAGAGATTCTAATGTAGCAAATTAAGCCAAAATAAAGTCCAGATTAAAATTACCCTTGAAAATCCCTTAAGAAAGAAATCGACACACATCAGTTTTTTGTGTGTCTCTGCATGTTTACATGTGTAGAGTGTATTTGCTTGTGTAGAGAGAGGGTATTGTGTGTGTGTGTGTGTGTGTGTGTGTGTGTGTGTGTTTATATGGATGCATATCATTTTTTCCTCCACATTTAAAACAGATGCTGAGTCTTCTGTCTCCAAAGTAAAATCACACACTTGGGAAAGTCTTGTAGCATACTTAGCCTTTGAGACTTCAGAACACCCGAGACCATCTAACAAGGGATTCTGGCAGAGGAAGGATAGACTTACCTAACTCCATCCACATTTGGAAGGAGGATAGCAATAATTGACACCAGATTTCTAATTGCAAAGTTTTTATGCTGTATTGTGTCATCAAAAAAAAAAAGGAGGGGAGAGTGCATGTAACCAATGAAAGTGGTCCATTGTCAAGGAGCTGACTCAATACAGAAGAAACTCCTGAAGGGGCACCCCTTCATATGGGAGACTGGGTGTTGAGGAGGGAGGCAACAGGCCAGATCCCTAGATCCTGCAGGTTAGGAGGGAGTGAGTGAAGGATTCACGGCTAGAAGCCTCCCTTGTTCTCCAAAAACTTTTCCTTAAAGCAAACTTGACTACCCTCTCAATGGTCAAATACATTTAAAAGATATTGCTGCCCCAGAGGCCCCCAATGCCAGGAGTCACAGCTGTATTAGTTTCCTATTACTGCTATAACCATTTTCCACAAATTAAAATTTTTTATTTTGTTTCCATTGCCATTTGGTTTTCAGGATATTGAATTCACATCTCAATCTGGTTTCACACACCTGCGCCAGGGGTCCAGTGCCTCTCACCACCATGCCAACGCGTTCATTTCCTTAATCCCTTCTCGCTTAACACTTCTCAGGTAGCCGTGGTCTTGCCTCCTGTGAATTTCGTGTTTTGTCAGTTTGTTGGTGTTGTCTCTGTATTTCACATATGAGCAAAACATTCCCCTACTTCTCTTTCTCTTTCTGGCTTATTTCACTTGACATCATCACCTCCAGTTCCAGTAACTTATTGACAAAGGCATGGCTTCCTCTTTTAATATATCTGAATGGAATTCCATTGAGTACAAATATATCTTTCTTTGTCGTTATCCATTGACAGGCTTTTAGGTTGATTTTATGTCTTGGCTTAGGCTTCTACGAATGTGTAATTATCTTCTAAATATGTGCAAATATCTTTTCTGATTATGTTTTTATATTCTTTAACTATGCTATATACCATATCATGGCGTATGGCCACTTTAATTTACCTGTGCATCTCTTTTTTGTCTCTCTCTTGTTAATAATCGTCTTTTTCCCCTATGTTTTCCATATATTATCACCAAGTCGACTTCCTCTTAATGGATTCAAGCACATCTCGATTTCACCCTCTTGGGAAACTGCTTCCCTAAAGCCTTTGACCTGTTCCCTTCAGAACCAGTTGCTGACTTGGTTTTCTGCACAGCTGTTCCTTAGGGTCCCCTGTCCCCTATGTCTGGATCTTTCGTACGTCTCTTTCATGATGGATCTGTTTTCTGCATCCCAAGTCCTCTTTCTTGGTTTGCATCTTGGTTTTGGTGGAGCATTTATCCAATGACTCACAAAAAATGATGCCGAAACCATCTTGAAACACTATCTGCCTGAAATGACCCTTATTTTGCCCTCACATTGGATTTTGTCAGATTTGGAAGGATTTATTCCGTTGTGTGCCAGCTTCTAGCGTTGCTGCAAAGAAGCCCAAAGCCATTCTGACTCTTGATTACTTAGCATAAAACGCATTTGGTTTTTCCTTCCTCTGGATGCTTGTAGGGCATCCCCCAACCCCCATGTTCTGAAATATCACAATAACAGTGGGTCCTGGTGGAGCGGCAGTAGGTCGATCATCTCCGAAGGAGCCCAAGCCACATACTCCTGGGTTCAAGTCCTGGGTCTGGGGGGAAACAACCTATGTGAACAATTAAATAAAAGCGAAATGAAATGCTTCTTCTCTGTCTTTCTTCCTGCCTGTCTGTCTACTCGCCTTTATTCCTGTCTGCACCTTTCGGCTAAAAGATAAAAAGAAGAAATAGCACAGTAAGATGCCTTAGTTCGTTTTCAGTGGACTTCCCATGAGCTGAGCCTGAGACTGAGCATATGTGTTATTTTGTTAACAGGGATGACCTCAGAGAACACTCAGAGAGGCAGGAAACCAGAAATGCTATGAGGATGCCTTACCGAACAGGCACCCATGTGCACCTGTTGGGAGCGTTGTGGTATAAATGAGGTTGAGTCTGGCCCTCCTGCCTTCCATTTTAGACTCCGCTAAGGCCGGTGCCTCTCACTGTCCTGCTTTCCAGGTTCCTGAGTTTTCCTTACAGTGGTCTCCTCACTGGTTCTTTGTCCTTCAGGGTTTGTACCTTAGAAAAAATTGCCCTTTGCTGTCATTTTAGTGAGGCAGAAGGAGGGAAGAGCGTGTGTTTAATCCACCGTTTCTAGCTAAACAAAGGTATTGCTTTTCTAAATCGAATCAGCTCCAAGCCAGCCCTCACCTAGGGGACCCAGCATTAGCCAGGCAGCCCAGCTCGATTTGAAGCCTTGGCTTTTGAAAGAAAAGGTCTTTTTCATTGTCTCCAGGGGTGGGAGGAGGCCAGCTCTCCAGGCAGAGTGCGTAGGTGCTCACAGAAGGGCGACAGGGAGGAAAACAACTCTTGCTTTGTGAGGCTTCAGCAACAGCAGGGACAAAACTCCAGTGAATACATTGAGGGTCAGCCAGGCCCAGGTTAAATCTTGCTTCTGCCACTTGGCCAACTTTCTGTGAGAAAGTGACCTAGGCTCCCTGTGCCTCAGTTTCTTCCATGCCTGATGAGAATGGTGATGCCGTCCTCGTAGGGAGGCTGCGGGGAGCAGATGAGCTGGCGGGAGCCTGGCACAAGAGAGGCTTGCCGGTGCTGGTCACAGCTGTCATCATGGGGTTCTCTGGGGGAGGACCTCCGTGCTCCAAGACACGTGTCCCTACACGTGGCTGCTCAGTTCCTCTCCGGGCCTCTTCAGCCCTGGCTTCCTGCCACGCGTGGCTGTCGGGAAACACCCCCTGGCCCTCCCCACGGCAGGGCCCCTTTCTTTCCTATTCAGCCCATCTGATAAACTTGCTGAAGGAAAAATGAAAGGTTTACATTTCTGTCTCACATTCTAAGGGGAACTTTGCTTTAGCCCTCCCAGATCTGCAAAGCATTTCATGGCCAAGCCCTTCTTCTTGCTGGCAAGCATCTTTCTGGGGTACTTAACGCTCCCCAGGCTCGTGCAGCCACTGTGCAGATGTCAGCTGCACTGGGTACAGAGAACACAGGGGTCAGAGGCCATTCTGGTCACTTGAGCAGTGGGGGCCCAAGATGGTGTCCGATCATCATCCATGTGACCTCCTCCTGCCCCAGGGTTTACCAGTTCTTAGAGTACTTGACTAAGAACTGACGGCTGTTACCAGCTGTTCACATTTGGAGAGAGAGGCACAGGATCCTCACCTGAAGGAGGTGCTAGAGTTACAAAACACCTCAGGGATTTAATTAGTTGGGACTAAATGATAGTACTAAGCAATTACCATAAGAAATGACACACAAGAGCCTGTTCTTAGCACTCTACATATACTAAAAATCATTGAATCCTCACCACAGCTCTTTGAGGTCAGAACCATTATCATACCCATTTTTCAGATGAGGAAACTGATGTTAAGTATCCTGCTCGATAGTGACAGAGGGCTAGACTAGGATAGTCAACTCCTGTGTGTCTTCCAGGACTGTCTTTCTGAAGCAGGTATTTAGTAAGTATTTGTTGAAGGGTCCTGAAACCCACCATCTCCCATGTCTCAGCTGATATCAGCTCATGTAATGAAGGGACAGACCCAGGTGCTTCTCAGGTCTTCTCAAACCTTCTGCTAGCACTGCCCCCCTATATCAGCTGGGAGCACAAGCCATGCTTCCAGATAAGCACCTGAGGGCTGGGGCTAATCTTTCCCTCATGAACCTCCACTTCCAGGCCTAGGGGTGGCAGCTGTGTTCTGGAAAGGGCTTGGTCTCTAAAGGCTGAAGACCTGGTTTGGTTATTTTATTAAATTGGTGTGTCACTCTGAGCAAATGACTAGGTTTCTGTGCTTTGAGTTCTTATCTGTAAGATGGGCTTGATGAGAATTCCTCCTGCCAACGAGGATATCTGGAGGCAACATTCCTTCCAAGCATAATAGTGAAAGAGACTATTGAAAGATGCAATGCTATCAGACTGGCGGAGTCCTTGGGGAGTGACACCCAGCCCTCCCAACTGCACCCCTTTGAAGGTGGGAAAGTACATGTCTGGATGTAGGCAAAGCCAGTCGTGTGGGGACCTTTGAAGTGGGCAAAATTGGTACAGGGCAGATGATGGTATCACATGTATTTTCACAAGGAGTGAATCACACTGGGGTCTCTGTTTCCAGAGAATGCTCAGAAAAAGGAATAAACTTGCGATACAGCAGAATTTTCCATGCCTCGGCCCTATACTGTCCTTCTGGAGGAGGGTGCCTGTCTCCTGATGCAGGGTGCCTTGAATCCCCACACTGGGGCCCTAAGGGTCTCAAAAGTACCTGAGGTCACATGGCTTTCTGAGCACCCCCACCCCTGCCGCCAACAGTCAGGTACTGGGTTCCAGGCAAGTTGTAGATAACGGTTCAGTTGCCACTAACAAAAACCACTATTGTGAGTGAGGGAGACTGGAAAGTGACCTGGCTCCCTCAGGTGTTACCCAATGGGAGCCTCCTCTCCTAAAGCTCGCAAGGGCCACTTCCTGAGGCTTTCTCAAGCCCCCCAATTTGAAAACACCTCAGAGCACTTTATGTTCTAAATAAAATGCATCCATGTGGAAGCTTGACATTTCAATTTCTATTACTGTTCCTGAAAAAAATTTTTTTTTTGCCTGAAACCTTTACCAAAACAATTTCTTGAATTACTTTTCTTATTTTCACGAGGGTGTGGAAAATTCATTCGGAGCACAGCTTTCTGCCCTCTCTAAACATAACTTTCTTCTCTTTGTTGTTTTTAAAGCTTGTATTTTCTGAGGGTCCTTCTCCCTGTTTCTTTTCTGCCCTCCGACTGGGAACCATCGCTTTCTAAGATTTCACTTGATTGTCATTTCTGTCTCCAGCATCAGCGATCACCATTTATTCAATAAGGAAGTTTCCATCACATCTCAAGGTCACTGCATCCCTGAAGCTGGACTGTAGCAGAACCTGGGCAAGGCAGCCATAGGCTCATTTGTTTAGGATAAATGAAAGTCAAATCTGAGACTTTAGATTACTCCTACCTTGAACCTTCAGCCCCTCTCCTTGTCATAAGTTCCCCAAGGTCAAATCTCCGTAGTACCTTTACCAGTTCAAAATGCTTTTCTTCACATGTGCTGAAGAGGGGCCGTTTGCTTGGGCAGATTAAGGCAGGGAGAGGAGGAGATGAAGAGATTTTTATTTTTAAGAAGGACTCTTCTTGAAGAACCCACTGTATTTAAGAGCCTACTGTGTAGACCACCATTTACAAGACTGAGCTGGATTCTTGGACTTCATGTCCCCTGAATTGCTACAAGTCAAGACTGAGCAAAGTCACAGGAAGTTGCTGAAAGAAATGGCAAAGTCTCAGGTCCCATTCTCATGTCTTCTAAGGCTCTGGAGTCTTTGTTCATCATTCTGTAGTGGAGAGAAAGGTATATGGGCTTTGGGGAAAATCCCAGGCCCTGCCACAGGCCCGCTGTGTGGCCTTGAGGGAGGTATGTCCCACACTTGACTTCTCCCATTGTAAACTCATCACGTTCATGCAAACCTCCTGGGTTTGAGAGTGCCTGGCACGTGGAATGGTTATTGCTAATAGTATCTGTATTCTCCTGACATGTGACATGTATTTAAATATTGACCCTGGTCTCGAGAACGCTTGTGTTGAAAGAAACTTGGACACCCCCTTGTTCTGGAAGGAGTAGGGGGCATAGAGCCTTCTTGGTTTTGAGATCAAAAACTAGACCTAGTTTGAGGATCCTGAGGATTATTAGAAACCTCCTTCTGACTCAAATATGCCCAGATTTGAGTGGGTCCAATGGTGTTCCATTCTCACTGGTATTTTTCACTTGAGTAGAGTAGGACATGAAGCAGAATAAAGTTATCTTCATTGTGAAAAAAATAAAGGTAGCCTGAAAACATTTTTATTTTCCCTCAGTGTGTCCCAGAGCACAAAGGTTGCCACTGAGCCTTGATCTTCCTCAAGCCTCACTTTACAGGCGAATGGTCCCAGACAGGCACCCCTGTGACAGCAGGGCCTGCTGCTCAGACCCAGTACAGTCTTTTGGCCTCAGGGCTGGAGCAGGGCCTTCGGGCGGTGGCCCATTGCCAGGGCGGCACAGCAATTTGGTCTTGGAACCAGACTGCCTGGCGCCGCGCCCTGCCAGTGCTGGTGCTGCCCTCGCCAGCTGTGAGCTTCGGCTCACCCAGTTCTCTGTGACTTGTTTCCTTGCTTATAAAATGAGATGACAGTACTGATACCCAGCGTGCCGTGTGGCTCAGGCGACCCAGGTGGCTGGGGTGTGGGCCGTGGAACACCCAGAAACAGGGTTCAGGGTCCAGAGCCAAGGGAAGAACCAAAATAAAAACAACTAACTAAATAAATGCTGCTTCCTCGTTCCTCCCTCCCTCCCTCCCTTCCTTCCTTCCTAACAAACAACCCACCCCCCCAAAAAAACCGAGAAACCTGTAGGACTAGCATGCAGATTAAGTTAATTGCTAGAAGAAAGGCCTCCAGACACTGCCAGCCATGTAGGGAACACTGGCTGTCGCCCTCCAGGGGCTCCCCTCCAGCTCTGGAAATTGGCTGGGCGGAAATGACAGGGGTGAGAGTCCTTTCTTGAAGTGCTCATTAGGCAGGGAAATCATGATCCTGATCCTCCCGTGTTGCTGCAGGGGCCTGGCTGGCTGGTGGCTCGAGAGCCAGCAGCCTGGGCATCTGTCCGCTGGGGAACTAAAGGTACCAGCTTCCCGGAGCCCAGCAGGTCCAACTGGGGCACAGACGTTGTTTGCCCAGGAGAGGTTTCTAGTCACCATACCTCTCCCCTTTGTCCCAGGGGCCATGCCAGCTCAGCTCCCGCGGTCCGGGGCCTGACTCTGGGTTCAGCCAAGGGAAGCAGAGTCTGATCAGGTCTCACAGCTGAGTTACTCACAGGACTGATACGTGGTTTTAATCCCTCTGAAATATCCTCTGAAAATATGGTCATGTATTTCCTCTCCTCCCAGCCATGGTCTTGTTCTGAAAAGTATTTAAACTTTAAAACATGGAACAGCAACTCTGTGTTCCAAAACCTCTGCTGGTCTCACTGAGAGTCTGAGTGGTGATGGATAAATCAGTGCTCAGCCCGTGGGCGCTGTTCAGAAGAGGGCGGGGACAGAACAGAAGGGCCTGCCAAACCCTTTCTACCCCTCACCTTGGAAATGGGCTGGCCCAGAAATTTCTGCTCCAGAACCAGAGCAAATCTTGATTATATTACACACAACATATGCAAACACAATGCACACATATACACATACATATAGACACGTGCAAACACAGCACGCACAGGCATATACACACAGTTTACACCTACATGCATGAATGCACACATCACACAGGTATATGCACGTATATATATTCACGTGCAGACACCGATAAATACATGCAGTGCACATAGACATATGCATGTGACTTTCCTCTCTCTGCCCCTTTTCACACTCTGAAGACTCTACCAAGAAACACCTTACAAGTGCTTTATAATTTTTTCTGTTTGGATGAGGAGGAGTACATGTGACCTCTGTCTTGTCTCTGTGGTGTCTGCCCAGCCTGGGAATTATTGTTGGTGAGCATAGGGTGAAGGACTAGGGCAGAGCATCCTGGGAGGTGGTCTGGAGAAGGAGAAGCCTGTGCCAAAAAGAGAAGCAGACGCCTGGCTGAATTTTTCGAAAGCAGAGGAGCATTCCTTGCCCTGTGACTCTTTAGAAATGAGAAAAATTCTGCTGGTTGTTACAGTAGAAACTGTAATGAATTCCTTTCTGCCAAGTGACCCTGTGGTCTCAGCTTACCTCTGTGAATAGGCAACCAGTTTGTGTTGGAATTTTTCTAAAGTCTTTCTCAAAAGACCTCTCTGGTTTCCATTTGATGGTGGTTCCTCGATGCCCTTCTGATGGAGGAAGCGGGTTCATGGGCTCTATCAGGTTGCATCGCCATCTTTATCAGAGCCTGGCTCCATCGTTCGTGACAGCACCACACCCTTTCAGTCAAGGAAAACATGCTATACTTTATTACTGAACTTCCTGATCTGACCAAGGGCACACCCTGAGTCCAACAGAAATCAACAAGCATCTGTGCTAGGAAGGTGTCACCGTGATCTCACTGTGTAACAGACACCCTGGTCATCTCAGCATCTCAGAGGCACAGACACCTCTAACTTGTTTGCATGGCCGCAGCCGTGTGGCTGGGCTGACTCCAGACTGGGCGCTAGGTCCAGGGTGCTGCCCT
The DNA here is from genome assembly GCA_004363575.1 of Solenodon paradoxus. Classification (NCBI taxonomy): domain Eukaryota; kingdom Metazoa; phylum Chordata; class Mammalia; order Eulipotyphla; family Solenodontidae; genus Solenodon; species Solenodon paradoxus. Next base: position 76,203 of record RJWH01003732.1, on the reverse strand, counting down.
CGTGGAGGAGGGCAAGTTTGCAGGAGGCAAGTCAAACCACATGAGCACATGAAAGCCTCCAGTGGAATGCAGCTTAGTTATGTCCACTTACATTCCACTGGCAAAAATGTCACGTGGCTGCAATCCGGACCGCGGGAGGGAAGTGCGCTCTCACAGTAGTGGAACCACCGCAAGAGGAGGAGGAAGAACTGGGAGCAAATGACTCATGAATGGCAATGGCAGGGAGTCTGCTGGTGGTCCCTGAGGGACAGGCTCTTTCCTGTTCGGACTCCCCTTCCCTCTGCTGCTAGGGAGCCCAGAACCCACGGTGTCAGCATCTCCTTCCTTTTGCCCTGCTGCAGACTTGCCTCCCACTGCTCACCCTTTCTCTTCTCTGCTTCCTTAAGCGAGCTGCCTTGAAGCCACATGGTTGCTTCCTGCTTCCTTCTGGGTATGATCAGATGAAGCCTCTGCAGGACGAGTCCTTTTCCACTACCCGGTGACCTCCTCCTGGTTACCCTTGGTTGTATGTATGTTTGTTCCCCTGGCCTTGGACCTGGAATCCAGCTCCATGGCTTTTAGTCTGTGCCTTAACTGCCTGAACCACAGCCCCCGACCCTCCTAGCCTTTACCCCTGGCCTCGAATCACCAGCCTGTGCTATTGAGCTGCACATGCTCTGTAGCTTGTCTCTGCTGCCTGAGCCGCACGGGCCCTGCCTTTGGCTTTATGGTTAAAGAATTTCTCTTTCTGCCTATATCTGAGTTGTGCTTCTAAAACTCTCACTTTTTACTCTGGCATGGGAAGGTGCTAAAATCCAGGAAGGGGGCCAGGCATTTTTCAGAGCCCAGAATGGTAGAGGGGGTTCTGAAAGCAGAGGCAGAAAAACTCATCCCACTACACATTAAATGTGCCAAATTTATCTCCCACACCAGTGCTGGGAGGCAGGAATGCTCTTGTTCTCCCCGTTTATCACTGAGGAAATGGCAGGGGGTCCTGTGACTTGTCCAAGTGACACAGTTCAGCAGGATGAAGGCTGGTCTAGAACTTTGTCTCTTCCCCAAACCCTGCCACGTGCTTTTCAGGCAACCGGCTCCTTTCACTCCTCTGCCTCTGCAGTACGGAGACTGGAGACTGACCCCTGGCTGTGGGTGCTTCTCTGAGGGCTGAAGGAGGAATCTCGGGGAGAGGGTGGAGGTGGGGACTTGAGGAGGTGGGTGGTGGTCGGTGGGTGGGAAATAAAGCAGCTGTAGAAGCAGACAGGGAAGATCACTCCTTCCCTCCTGCCAAGTTCATCGCAGAGCAGAAAAGGCAATGTGTGTGTGTGTGTGTGTGTGTGTGCGTGTGTGTGTGTGTGTGTGTGTGTGTTGGAGAGCTGGGCAGGGCAGTGGGCTAAAATTCAAGGAGGACCAGCCAACTTTCTAGTGCACCCTGCCTCCCCTTCCTCCTTTGGCTGCTGTGCTCTTTATTATTCAGTTGACTTTTTCTCTCCAGAGGATATTCTTTTCAGTTCCCTCAAAGCTGCTTTTCTTTCCCCAAAGCTTTACTTGGGTGGCCCTGCAGGGACATCTGCTCATGAGCCTGCTCCCTGCTCAACTGCACAGGCGCCAACTTTCCCCAGGTTGTCTGGAGCCAAGGCGGCCGAGACACAGATCAAAACAGTCCGTCGTCTTGAAGCATTTTTAAAAGATGATTTATTTTTCCCTCGTGGTATCCAAAACTTTGAGAATACTGATTATGAATCCAACTTGAAAACATTTTTTTCCTTTTTGAAGAGGGGGAAAGCGAACTCAAATAGGCTTCTTTGCCGAGGCAATTGCTTCTTGCAGTTTTGTTGTTATTTTTTAAGGAAAAGTGCAGGCAGGAATGAAGGTGAGTAGACAGACAGGAAGGAAGAGGAAAAAGAAACATTTTTACTGATTTTATTTAATTTGCTCATTTTGGTTGTTCCCCATGGTCCTGAGTCTTGAACTTGGGTCCTGGGGATATATGTGAACTATGTCCAGTGGCCTTATCTGCTAGGCCACCAGGGTACATCTCCTTTTAGTTTTAACTTAAAATGTTGGTATTCTTGTCAGTTGTGTGACTCTTGGCAAATGTTAGAACTCTGGGTCTTTTATGTTTCCTCATTGGTAAAAAAGAAATGAAATAATTCCCATTTCTTTATATTGTGAGGATTCCAGGAGAAAATAACTGATATGCAAAGGAAAGTTAACATCAGTTAGAAGGATGGAGCCTAACAACTTCACCTGTTGGTGTCTCCTTTATAGAAATCCTATTTCCCCCAAAGCTGCATAGACTGTGTGGTGCAGTATTGCTTGTTATAATAAAAGTTAAAAATGATCTAAATTTGTAGATCTGTAGAGGAGAGGGTAAAGGCATTATGGCATTTTTCCACTGTAAACTATTGTGAAAGAGTTAAGTAATATAAGCAATTCAGCTTTAATACAAACAGGTATAAAAAGGACACACCATTACACGACCAAAGCAGAGTGGAATCATTGTCTCCTTTATACTAAAAAGAGTTACATATATACTAACCTGGAAAGCTACCTTTTCTAATCGAGGATATTGCACGCCTATTAAAAAATGACTTAGAACAGTCAACATTGAAATCTATGCTATAACATTATTGGGCTCCAAAGAAAAAGAAATAGCACCTCGTATGTATTAGCATGGTTAGCATGAAAAAGACAAGTGATAACAAACACTAGCAAGGATGCAGAGAAAGGGGAAGCTTGTACATTGATGGGAGGAATGTACATTGGTACAGACATTCCAGAACAGCATGCAGGAACCTCGAATTTTGAAAAGAATCTTAAAAAATGAAAATACTGACCAATTAAAAATAGAAATGCAATATGCTTGAATTATTACACTTCTGAAGGAAATAAATCTTGAAGTATCTTGAAGAGAAATCTGCACCCGCTGTTCATTGCAGTATTATTCACAATTACCAAGATATGGAAACAACCTGTCTTAAGATGGATGACTACGTAATGAAAATACAGTGCAGCGTCATTCAGTTATAAAAAAGGAAGGCAATCTTGCCCTTTGTGACAACATGGATGAAACTACAAGGCAGGATGTTAAGCGAAATAAGCCAGACAGGGAAAGACAAATACTAAATGATCTCACTTATATGTAGAATCTTTTAGAAAAAAGAAAGCAGAACTTATAGAAACATTGTAGAGGAATGGTTACCTGGGGTGTGGGGTTGGAGGAAATGAGGCGATGTTGGTTAAAGGATACAAATTTTCTGTTATGAAATGAATAATTCCTGAGGAGGTGATGTACAGCAAGTGACTACAGTTAGTAATACTGTATCATGTAGCTGAAATTTTCAGAGTGTCTATCTTATGCATTCTTACTCAACACAGAAGGTGACTCAGAGGTGTTAACTAACAGTGGTAGTCATTTCACAGTGTGCATGCATGTCACATTGTCACACTGTACTTTAAATATAGACAATTGTATTGTCAATTATGCCTCAGTGAAACCGGGGGAAAAAATGAAAGCAAAGAGAAAGGAAAAGAATCTTTAGGGAATCTCGAATCAGTCTAGGCTTGCATTTCTCCACAGCCCCATTCAGTGTTGGAAATCAGTGCAGCAGGCTCAGGGGCTATTCAAAGAAAGAAATGATAAGCAGAGTATTTATTATCTTGCCAAACTTTCCTTCAGGTATGAGTGGCTTTGAAAAAGAGTTTTGAACATGGAAGCGCTCAGAGCTCCTCTTGTCATGAGCTCTTCTGGAGAAAATAACGGAGTTTTAATTTCTTTCAAGCAAGTAATAATGTAACGCAGGACAAAAGGAGCTAGAGGCTACGAAGAACATATTTAAAGAACTGAGGCTTGACCAGCGCAGCAGCGCGGGAGTCAGTCGACGGTCTGCTGAGGCCTGAGGTCTCACATGTGCTCTGTGTGAACCTGCAGCCCTCAGAGCCCCAGATGCATCCTGCTGCCTCAGTGCGCTCGGAACCGAACCAGATGCTTCAGGGAGCCGGCCAGGGCGCGCCCTCCTGTTTGGGTTTCTGGTTTGTCTGTGACTCCTCCTTGCACGCTGACTCTCCGCAGAACATGGCTTCTGCTCTACTCCTCGCTGGGCGGTCTCTGTTCATGAGCAGAATCAGTCACTTTTACTAACACAAGCCCATGTTCCAGGGTTAAGGTGGGGGCCGAGGATCTATTTGGCCCATTATGGGTCAAGGTTAAGATGGCCCCATCAGCTTCGGTCGGGGTCAGGGGTCCGGAGGCCTGGACGCAGGTGGCTGCTGGGGGTGTGGTGGGGACGGGGTGGTGATTCGGGCCTACAGTTACAGGGGCTCCAGAGTACAGGGCTTCACCAGGTTTGGGCAGTTCTGCCCCCTGGGGTCCTGCAGGCAACCAAGCTCCTCCTTTGCCGGGGCTCTCAGTGCCTGCGCATCAGAATCACCTGAAGAACGTGTTCAGACACAGGTTGCTGGGCCCCTGCTTCTGACTGGGTAGTTCTGGGGAGGGACCTGAGAATTTGCATGAGTGACAAGTTCACGCAGCTTGCGGGGATGCTGCTGCTGCTGCTTCAGGGACCACATGTCCAAAGGTCACTGCACAGCCCCGAGTCGCTGGTGCAGCCACATCCAAGCGTGGAGGAGAAAGGCCGCACAGCCAACTCCTTCGGAGCAAGCGGGACAAGCAAAGGTGCCGGCCTGTGCCGGGGCAAGAACTGAGTCACGTGGCCAGTCCCGGCCGCAAGGGTGGTGCCGTCTGTAGCTGGTGCCATCAGAGGGGTACCAGGATTCACATGGGGCCAGCACCTAGTGGGATACAGATGCAGGAGACGCCCGGGGTGCACAGTCATGCAGTGACCCACGTCGCGTTGACCGTGTATTCCAGTCAGCCTGCCCCATCAGCTCAGCCTGCCCGGGACGCGAAGCCAGCTGAGCTGTGAGCAGGAGTGCGGCTGCAGTAGCAGCCTGTTCCTCCCTGGAAGGCACCTGGATGCTACTCAACCTGGGCTCTGCCCCCGCCCCCTCCACGCACCTTCATTCACCCTCCCTGTTGTTTGGTGATGTTCTCCCAGGTCTCAAGCTTTCTTTTTTCTACCCTGTTCCCAGGCAACTAGGCTCTGGAGAAAGCTGCGTGGCAAGAGGCGGCTGGTGATAGCGTTCTGTCTCTTGATGACTCTCTCTGTGATGGCTGTCACCCGCTTCCCTTCACAGCATCCTGTTGCCAGTCTGGACCCAGGTCCCACGGAGGCTCCAGGGGTAACCAGCACTCCTGTCCCCACCATCCTGCAAGTTCTAGGCTCTATCCAGAGGCAGTGGGCAAGAGACTTGGGGTTCTGGAAAGGCTCAGCCTTGCCCAGGAATTCCATCCTGGCCTGTGCTGAGGAGCAGGGCCACAGAAGGAGAGTGGACAGAAGCAGGCAGTCCCTGGGAGGAGACCACAGGCATCCAGGGAGGGTCAAGAGGGACATTGCATTGGCATCTGTAGGAGATTTGAGCCTCAGTACCCAGCGTCTTGTACTTCGGAGGGAGGATGAATCCAGCGGTCCAGGAGCCAAGGACCTGGCACCCCCTTGGCAGGACAGTCCCATCCAGGAGGCACAGATTGAGACAGGCATCCTGGATGGCCCCTTCACAGGACACAACATGGCAGTCTCGCAGGCTTGGAGAGCTATTGTTGACCCCAACCTCCAGCCCCACCCAGCAGAGGGCAGAGATCTGCTCGGAGCTGGAAACAGAGTCTTGACTGGTGGACCACAAAGAGGGGATCCCGCCCTGGCTAAAGGAGCTCATCAGTGGCCTGGCTCTGTTGGGGACCTGCAAGGATCCATCTGGTGTGACACTGAGACCCCTGAGCTGTTGGCTGGCTGGAGGACCAGTGAGCAGTTCCCCCCGTGGTTCACAGAACACGACGTGCAGACCCTCTGGCTGCTGGCCCAAGGGGAGGTGGTGGGCAAAGCCAGGGTGTCTGGCCACGGGCAGGTGCTGCAGGTCGGCTTCTCTGCCCAGACACCTGCCGTTCAGGATGTGCCTCCTGGGCTCAGCCATCTCTGCTCCCAGGGGCTCTGTGGCCTGATCAAGAGGCCCGAGGACCTGATGGAAGTTCTGTCCTTTCACGTGGACCGTGTGCTGGGGCTGCACCGCAGTCTGCCGGCTGTGGCCCGGCGCTTCCACAGCCCCCTGCTGCCCTACCGCTACACAGACGGCGGCACGAGGCCTGTCATCTGGTGGGCGCCTGATGTGCAACACCGGGGCGACCCAGATGATGACCAGAACTCTCTGGCCTTGGGCTGGCTGCAGTACCAGGCCCTGCTGGCACGCGGCTGCAGCTGGCCGAGCCAGGCCCCGTGCCCGGGCATCCACTACACCGAGTGGGCACGCCTGGCGCTCTTCGACTTCCTGCTGCAGGTAGGCGGGCGGGCTGCGGGGTGGAGAGCCGGGGCCACGGGGCAGGGTGGGTGGAGAGGCCCAGTTCCCACCTGGTGACTCTCCTCCCGTCCTTATCCATGTCTGCTGTTTTTCTGCTACTGTGTTCATTCCTCCAGGGGTGGAAGGAGCTCATGTCAGCTCACTAGACCTGACTGCTAACATTTTCAGAGATGTGGTGACTTGGTTGTGATAGGTAGGCTTTATTAAAAATTAAATTCTGCAAACTAACAATAGAAGTTATATTAGAAGCAATGGCAATAACTACTCAGAACGCATTGCTTCCTAATTAGTTTACTATACTTTATCAAATTTTTGGCTCTGAGATGTGTGTCCCCAACCCCCTGGGCGCCAGTTGTTAAACATATGCTAGAATATTACTGTTTATAATATTATATTCTTCCATCAACAAGGATCGAATAATTTTAAAAAGAAAGAGGAAGTATATATATGTATATATATACACATGCATATACCATACACTCATGCATGCATACACACATACATGTAGCTAGAGATGGAGAGGGACAGATTGGAGGGACAATGCTGGTCCAGCTTGGGCACTGAAGAGTGAGAAGAAACTCTGCCACACACTCGGGGAGTTCGCTGCTGTGGCAAGAGTTAGCCCTGCAGCTCCTGGGGATGCTAGGGAAGACGTTGGGGCTCTTGGGGTACAGGGGGTTAAAGTGGGGTGCTGCAGACACAACTAGTTAATACCTGGCCTGGTAGCAACAGTGTAATGAGCTGGAGCTGGATGTGAACGTGGAAGACATCTGTAGAAATGCAGTCAGAAAGGCATCAAGACCAAAAAAATGAATAAAGGTCCAAATGGGTGGATATGTAACTAAACGCCCTCTGAGCGGGGCCCCATCTGTGAGGGCCACTACTGAGGAAGGAGGTCACACTGGGGCTCACTCAGCCGCTGGGCTGAGTGAAGTGGCCACGGGAAGGGGCAGCCAGGGGCTTAGACCACAGGTAATACTTTGGAGACTTCCCACTAAAATCCAGGTTCCTTGGAGACACTGGATGGTTTATGGTGACATTGGGCCTCCATTTTGGAGAGGCTGCCACACTTCCTGTCATCTGATACCCAACTATTGTCCCACCCCCAGGTCCTTGAATGTTTACCTGTCTGCCTGTAGGTATTTGTCTCCTGGTGCTTTTGCTCCTTAGTCTGGCTCTGTGGCTGCTCTGTGAGAGGAATGTGGTGGCTGTCACGGGCTTTGGCATCAGACAGGCTGGCTTGGAGCCTTCCCTACCTGCCCGCAGGCCACTCCCCGCTGTGTGACACTGAGATGACTTCCCCTCTCAGAGCTTCACCACTTTCTCTCCCCTCTGAAATGGGCGTGGATGTCCCGCCCCCACTGCCTTGGACTTGCCCATTCTCACCAAGGTGGGGGTGCTGGGGGCTAGCTCCTCGGTGCCAGGTCTGTCTCTGTGGGCTGGCTCTGGGCGCTGGAGCCTGCTCTGTCCTGGATGAGAGTCTGGGTGCCAGGGAATTAACATCCAGAAAGTGGGCCAACCATCCAGGTTGGGATAGAGGGGTTTCTGAGACCATCAAACTTTTGGTGCTAAAATCAAGACAGTCCTGGAAAGACCGAGATGGTGGTCATGCTGCCTCTGAGAGCGGCCCTCCAGGGCCCAGCTCCCTGGTGCATGTTCTCCACGCCTCTCAGAGCTCCCCAGCAGGATTGCGCCCCACTTACCCACCGTGGTCATGTGGCCCCTCCCCGTCTCACTTCCCCGCTCCCTGCTTGTGCTTTCGGAGTCTGTTCACAATGAGCTGCTTCTGTTTGAATCTTTGTCTCAAGATCTGTGTCTGGAGGAGGCTGTCTCTGTTGGAGGATAGCAATGACCTTCCTTCCACGGTATCTGCACATGAGATCCTTTGTGAGAAGCACTTAGCACAGTGCCTGGGGGGTGGCACATCTTCAGTAATAAGCACTGTCCCCAAATCTTTACAAAATTAACTTGTCCAGTTCACATGGTGGCCTTCCAAGGGAGCGCCTCCACTCGTCCCTATTTCAAAGTTGAGAAATCAAGGCCCAGAAAGGTTATGTGACTGGTCTAGCTCACAGTTGATTGCAGAACTCACTCTCCTCATCGTAGTCACTTGTCAGCGGTGAATAAGGGCAGGAAAAGGGGTCACTTACAAGTTGCCCTGGGCCTTGAGATGGGAGGCACCCCTCCCAGAAGCCCCTTCCTGCTGGTGTGCGAGCTGCAGCTTTCTGCTTCACACAGAGCCACTCTGTCCATGTCCTGGGCTGTGGTGTGGGGCCCTCCTGAGTGGCCAAGCCCTGCGGCGGGGCCGGAAGTCTCAGTAGCCAAAACGCATGCTGGTCGGGTGTGTGGTGAGATGCCTCCCCGCTGGCTGCGGGCCATCCCTCCCCAGGTTTGCTGAACACCAGTCAAGTCAAACACTCCTGTTTGGCTAATGCTGGCTTCCTAGAAACCACTGGCAACCTGGAGGGACGGGGAGTGTCAGAATGTGGGCTTTCCAGCACAGGGCTCGAGGTATCTTCTGACACAAACGCCATAGAAGCCCACTCTGCCGTATGCATGCTTGTTTGGTTTTCCTGTTTGTGTATTACTACACACCACTTACACAGTCACAAATACACATTCACTATACATACACATTCCTTAAACCCCAGAAATCTCACCCCATCCTTCACAAATCCCACAGAACATTGTGTATGGGTTAGTGATTGCTGAAAGAATGCTGTGTAACAAACATCCCCCAGAAGCCAATGGCTTGAAACACTAGGTCTTTACTTCTGTGGGTCCACTGAACTCAGCTGCGCGTGGCTTCGAGCTATGGGTTGAGTTCAGGTATGCTCTTCACTTCTGCTAGTATTTCACTAACCAAAGCAAGTCTGTGGTCAAGTCCAATGTCAGGGAATGTGAGTACACTCTGCCCAGAGTGGAAGGGAAAGAGGAGCAAGTATTTGTTGGACAACAGTCAAGCCAGTGAGACAGACCTGAAACACACACATTGTGTACTTCTACTTGAAGCTTCTATGCCTACATGAGTCATAGCCACATACATGCACAGCGGCCATACACCCACATACATTTCACATGGTACCCAGACATGGCTGGAGCAAGTGGGGCTCAATCTAGATGGGACTTGGGGGAGAAAGCAGAGCACATCTCAGTGTTGTCCCAATGAAGGTCAAAGAAGCTGGGCTACGTAGCCTAAACGCCAACTCTCATTGACTGAGAACATTCTCCAGGGTACTGACTTTCTGGCTTTTGTAGGGTGACCCAGGTGCTAGTCAGGATCAGACTAAAAGAGAAAGCCACAGACACTTGTAAGAAGCCATCGGGATGTACAGGGCTAGGGAGTACTCAGGGGATCTGGGTGGAGTAGCAGTGGCATCTGCTCCTCATAAGGAACGATACATCCAAACCAAGTTTTGGCAGGTCCATGGATCAATGTTCTCAATGAATAAACTGGTTACTTTAATAACGATAAAGTGCTACTAGTGAGGGGGTACCCTGTCACCCCATCCAGGCTGTGTCCCAGGAAGAAACAAGACCAAGAGAGAGCCCATTGCATCTGAATAGATCAGGGAGAAGTTAGTTCTACTTGGATGGACAAAATGGATGGAAAAGGCTGTCCTCGTGTTGGAGTTGGGGGGACTCAAAAATCTCTACTTTGCTTAATGTCCAGGTCACCTGAATCCAGGGTTGAGAGATACAAAGTCCTTCTCTTGGAACTCTGAAGATGGCACAGCCAAGCCATGGTCGGGAGGAGTTATGACCATCACTTTGTCTGTAAACCACATTGAGGGGAGCTGTGCCTGGACCCAAGAGGGCCTTCTACCCAGAGATCAGAGTGTGGGGGTTCTCTGGGTGGTGGTCAGGCATGTTTCTATTACCCCCTTTTTAAAGGACCTTCCTTTCTTAGGTCCTGCGTCCTCTTAGAGGACATGTAGTTGTCATACGAATCGCAAGATGGTTATGTTAACTCATAGAAGTCATTCTGCAGTTTCTGCTTATAGAGGGCCTTCATGTCCCAAAAAGTCGAGACCCCAGAAAGCCACAGTTGGTCCCATCCTGGTCCAGGCTACCATGTTTTCTTCCCTGGATTAACACAACAGTCTCTTAACTTGTCTCCCTGCCTCCACCAATGTCCACTCCAATCCAGTCTCTCTATAGAACTCTCAGTGATTGTCTTGGTTTGAGTTCCCCCAGGTAGACCTTTAGACCAGGATCCCAGGACCACAGATTTTCTGGTAGGGGACCCCAGGGAACACAAATTGGAAATTGACCAATACCAGGGCCCTGGAGAAATAGAAAGGGATGGAACATGGATCCTTGAAGAAAACAGGAGGAATCTACAATTTGCCAGAGGTTTCCAGGGAGGCAGAATTAGCCAAATAAGGGTGTTTGACTTGACTGGTGTTCAGAAAACCGGGGGAGATGGCCCAAGGCCAGCTGAGAGGCATCTGATCACAAAACCAACCTTTGTGTGCATTGGGAAATGGGAAGTGAGATGGGAGAGGTGTAGCCAAAAAGAAGGTGTGATAGCAAACAGGTCATAATGTGTGGGGTTTAGTTCCACAGGAAAATTTTAAGAAATGAATAGAACACATGTTCAGAGTTAGCTCATCCAGGAGTGAGGGGCCTGGGTATTTGCAGCCAACTCTCCTACCAATCTTCAGTGAAGGGTGCCCCTACAGGTATTAATTCCCTCTCCTTTTAAGGCATGGGATGGCCACAGCTTTGGAGAAAGCCCCCAATCATACAACAGCTGGAAATTAGAGGGTCTCTGACCCTGAAGCTCCCACACAGCCTTAACTATTGCAGCTGGCTCAAATCCAGTGTAGTTTGGCCCCAGAGTACATGCTCCTATGCTCTTTGTTGCATCTAGAGGACTCTGAAGAAATCATTTCTTGAGACTTTTCTAGATGATGAGACTGAACCACTGCCCTCCTGGGGAGCCCATTTTAGTCATTTGTGCTGCTGCATGTTTCTTATTTTGAGTCATGATCTATGGCTTTAGTTCACGTGTGTGTGTCTTACTTGGTTTGGGCTTCGTAGGACATCAGGTTGGTAAGAGAGGAGCCCAGATGAATCATCACTGCTGACCTCTAAGGCTTCCAACCAGAGACATGCTCCTCCCCATCTCACAGAGAGTGCAACCAACTATGGAGAAACGAAACTACTGACTGGACAGGCACTGAGCATCTTTTCATGTATTTAAAAGTAGGACCTAGATTAGGGTGAGGTAGGGTGGGCACAATTTTAAGATGGTCCCCAAGAACCCCACCCTTTTGGTATTAACTCCACCCCTCAAGTGAGGATGAGAATATAAATAGGATGGCCTATTCCCCCAGGGATTACTTTACTAATAAATTCACTGAGTTAACTAAAGGGGAGATTAGCCTGATGGGCATGACCTAATCAGAAGAGATTTTCAAAGAACAAGGGGCATCTAAGAGATTTTTCTGTTGGCCTCAAGGAATTAAGAAATTGTTTATGGAGATGATCAGAAGATGGTGACCTGGTAGTAGTGAGATTCAGATCCTCCTCACAGAGCAACTAGGAATTCAGCTATTCTTAGAAACAAACACGGAGGAAAAGCAGGCACAGAGGCTACAGAGACGCAGCTGCAATTGCTATGACAAAGGGTAGGCGAAAACATCCAGGTTCAGAGCTACACACAGATTAAGGATTTAGGATGTGGGCCGTGGTGGACTGGGTGGAACTGTGGGAAGAAACATGCCTCCTGGAGAGTCACTCCAAAGGCAGCATAGAGCCCTCCCAGTGGAACCAGGATATGGAGGCAGGGCAGGCGGTTTTGGCACAGGGCTGAAAGAGAACCAGCACCCTGGGGTCTCAGCTACAGTCTAAGTGGTGAAATGAACTGGATGCTGCCATAACCAGCCTCTCTACCACCATATTGCACCAGCTCTCAGGATCCACCCACCAGATATCCTGCCTCCAGAAGGGATGAACTCGACGCAAGCCACTAGTGCTGCCCTGTGGCTGGAGGCTGAACTGCATCCTGACTGCTAATTGTGGGCCGACAACAAGGTGATGACCCTACACAACACAATCACTGCAGGGAAACCAAACCTACAGAAACATACACAGCATGTCCTACAGAGCAAACAACAGAGTATGTGAAATAATGAATCCAAGAAAAGCCCCGGGGGACAATCTGAATACAGCAGATGTATGCAAACTACCTGAGGATGAATTTAGGGTAACAGTGATAAACATACTCATGGGAATCAACAGAACAATAGAAGTGAAAAAGAACAACAAAACAGAACAAAAGAAGAAGTGAAGATACATATCAAATAAATGAGGACTACAATTGCTGAACTAAAGAACTCAAAAGAGGGACTCAAGAATAAGATGAATAAAGCTTCCGGTTGAATTAGTCAGCTAGAAGATAGGAAGAGAAGAAGAGGAACGCACCCAAACAAACCAGCAAACAGATTTAAAAATGCAAAAAAATGAAGACAGCAATCGAGACCTAGAGGATAACATCAAAAGGAACAACATTCTCATCAAAGGAGACACAGAAAACAAAGAAAGAGAAAGTGGTACAGAAATTGTATTTAAAGAGAGAGCTGAAAAGTTCCCTGACCTGAAAAATGAGGCAAGTGTTCCGACCCAGGAAACTCAAAGAATTCCTAATAAATGAAACCCAAACAGACCTACACCTAGACACACTGTCATTAAAATATAAACAATACAAGACAAAGAATCTCAAATGCCATCAGAAAAAAATGAGTCACATAAAGGAGTCCTCGTAAGATTGTCAGCAGATTTTTCAACTCTTAACTCTACAGATCAGAAGGGAATGGCATGATATAGTCAAAGAGCTGGAAGAAAAGGAATTTCAACTTATGTACTATATACGCTGCAAGATTATCATTCAGAACTGAAGGAATGACAAAAAGCTTTTCCAATAAACAAAGGTTAAAGGAATTTGGTGCCACAATACTAGCTCTATAAAAAATATATTAAAGGATGCCCTATAAAGTGTACAGAAACCCCATTTAAATACAGTAAGAGAGCAAATATAAAAAGTGGTGAGGAGAAGAGAATAAAAGTGTGGATGGTTAGAATGAGTGTAAAACTAACCTGCTTTCAAATAAAAATGGAAAATAAACATAGAATTGGTAATGCTAACTTCAGGGTAACCACAAAATACATCTCCAGGGAAAATGCAAAGAAGAGAGCAAAAAGGAAAACCAGTAAATAACAGCTACACTCAACCCACTTAAGAAGAGAAAGGAACAAAGGCACTGGAACAACACACAGAAGACAAATTACAAAATGACGATAAATAGCTACATATCAATTATCACCCTAAACATTAATGGACTGAACTCACCAGTCAAACGATGCAGAGTGGCCGAATGGATTAAAAAGTATAACCCAAACTTCTGATTCATTCAGGAAACCCACCTTTTTCTAAAAGGTAAACAAAAGCTCAAAGTCAGTGGTTGGAAGAAAATCCTACAGTCAAACGGCAACCACAAAAAGGCAGAAAAAGCTATACTTATATTGAAAAAAATAGACTTCCAACTAAAAAGCATAACAAAAGACAGAGATGGACATTATATCATGATTAAAGGGTCAATCCATCAAGGAGACACAATGCTTATTACCATACTCACCAATTGAAAGAGCATCAAAATATATTAAGCAAGTGTTATTAGAATTGATGAGAGATATTAAGAGCTGCACAATAAAAGCGGAAGACTTCAACAGCCCATTTACAACAATGGACAGATCAACAAGGCACAAAATTAAAAGGGAAACAGCAGCTTTAAATGACCATTTGGAGCAGAGAGGTCTAATAGAAATACACCACTTTATCCAACAACTACAGGTTTCACTTTCGTCTCAAATACATATGGAACATTCTCAAGGTAGATTATATGCTGGTACACAAAACATGTTTCAAAAAATTTACAAGGATTTAAATCACACTAGGCATCTTCTCTAAAATCAGTGACTTTACACTAGAAGTTAACCACAGAAAGAAAGTTGAAAAACCCCAAATTAACTGGAGACTAAGCAATATGCTTCTGAAGGACTCCTGTGTAAAAAGAGGAAATCAAAGAAACTTTAAAAGTACTTAGAGACAAAAGAGAATGAAGACACGAGCTACCAAAATCTATGCGATGCAGCAAAAGCAGTACTAAGAGGAAAGTTCATTGCAATTCCGGCCACCTCAAGAAACAAGAAAAAATCACAAATAAACAATCTAACTCAAAATTTCAAACAACTAGAAAAAGAAGAACAATGAAATCAGTAGAAGGAAGGAAATAATCAAAATTCAAGCAGAAATAAACGAAATAGAAAACAAGAAGACAATACAGAAGATCAATGAAATCTAAAATTGGTTCTTTGAAAAAATAAATAAAATTGGCAAACCATTGACTGGAAAGAAAAAAAAGACTCTCATAACTAGAATCATAAATGAAAGAGATGTTACAAGAGATACCACAGAAATATAAAACATCATAAGAGACTACTATGAACAGCTCTATGCCAACAAAGTGGAAAACCTTGAAGACATGGACAGATTTTCAGAAAAATACAGCCTGCAAAGACTGAACCTAGAAGAATTAGAAAACCTGAACAGAACATCACAAGCAAAAAAACTGAAGAGGTAATCATAAGTTTCCCTAAAAATAAAAGCACAGACTGGATGGATTTTCTGAGTTTTTACCGTACCTTCAGAGAAAAAATAATACCTATTCTTCTCAAATGCTTCCAAAATATTGAAGAATAGGGAATACTCCCAAATATTTTTTATGAGGCTAACATTACATTGATAACAAAAGCTGATAGAGATGTCATCAAGAAAGAAAATTACCGACCAATATCTCTAATGAACATAGATGCAAAAATTCTCAACAAAATATTATCAAACAGAATTCACAATGCATCAAAAAGATCACCCATCATGACCAAGTGGGATTTATCTCAGGGATGCAAGGCTGATTCAACATGTGTAAATCTATTAATGCAATGCACCATATTAAGAGCAGGACAAAAAAACATGATCATATAAATAGACTCAGAGAAAACTTTTGACAAGATCCAACACTATTTATGATAAAAGAAAAACACTGCATAAAATGGGGATAGAAGGTGTATAACCCAACACAATAAAGTCTATATACAAGAAATCCACAGCCAACATCATAGTCAACAATGAAGAATTGAAAGCATTTCCTCTAAAGCCAGGAACTAGGCAAGGCTGTTCACTCTCACCACTGCTACTTGACATCCTACTGGAAGTCTTAGCCAGAGCAATCAATCAAGAAAAGGAATGCAAATTGGAAAGGAGGAAGGAAAACTCATTATTTTCAGATGAAATGATTATATGTATTAAAAACCTTAAAAACTGTTCATAAACTCTTGGAACTCATCATTGAATACAGTAAAGTGGCAGCCTACAAAAATCAATGCACAAAACTCTGCTGCATTTTTATACACAAACAACATGCTAGAAGAAAATGAAATCAAGAAAACCACACCATTTTAAATAGTAGTAAAAAGGATCAAATACCTTGTAATATACTAAATACTGAAAGTGAAAGACCTGTACAATGAAAACAAAATCCTTCTTAAAAGAAATGAGGATATAAAGAGATGGAATGGCATTTCCTGCTCCCTGGTTGGAAAGAATCAACAACATTAAAATGGTCATCTTACCTAAAGCAATATACAGATTTGATGCAATCCCCATTATTTCCAGGCTTATTACCAGGAAACAGAAAAAAAAATCTTAAAATTTGTATAGAACAATAAAAGACCCTGAATAGTAAAAGCAATTTTAAGAAAAAAGAATGAACCTAGAAAGATTACACTCTAAGCCACTGAGTTATAATACAAAGCGATGGTGATCAAAACAGTATGGTACTGGAATAATAACAGAGGCACAGATCATCGGAATAGAACTGAATCACCAGAAACTGACCCTCTCACATACAGTCAATCTACAACAAAGGAGCCAAAAAGTATACAATGGAGAAAGAAAGTCTCTTCAATAAATGGTATTGAGATAATTGGACAGCCACATGTAAAAGAATGAAACTAGACTACTCTCTAATGCCATTCACAAAAATGGCATAGACTTGGACACAAGATGGACTAGACTTGGACATAAGAATGGAAACCACAAAATCTTGGAAGACAA
Organism: Solenodon paradoxus; assembly: GCA_004363575.1. Lineage (NCBI taxonomy): Eukaryota > Metazoa > Chordata > Mammalia > Eulipotyphla > Solenodontidae > Solenodon > Solenodon paradoxus. The sequence goes on along the minus strand of RJWH01003732.1, from coordinate 59,633 downwards.
AGTAGGAAAGACATTCCATGACATCAGTCGTGGAGAGGACTTGGGGACTCAACTCCAGCATGAAGGGAAACAAAAAGGAAAATGAATACTGAGACTACATAACATTAAAAATCTTCACAGCGAAAGAAACCATCACCAAAACAAGAAGACGACCTACTAACTGCGAGAAGATATTTGCATTCCATATTTTTGACAGACTTAATATTCAAAATATACAAAGAACTCATAAAACGTATAACAGAAAAACAGGCAATCCAATAAAAAAAAAATGGGAGAAGGAATTGGAGACACACTTCTGAAGAGGACATACAGATGACCAACATGCATATGAAAAGATGTTCCTACTCACTGGCTATCAGGGAAATGCAAATCAAAACAACAATGAGATATCACCCTATACCTGAGAGATTCACTATTATCCTAAATTCTGGAAACAACAAATGATGGTGAGGATATGGAGAAGAGGGAATAATTTTACTCTGTTGGTGAGAGTACAAATTGGTAAACCTCTATGGAAAACAGTATGGAGACTCCTCAAAAAGTAGTATATAAAAATTCCATATGCTTCTGCCATCTCACTTCTGGGTGTTTCATCAAAAGATACAAAAACACTCATTTGCAGAGATTTATGCACACTCATGTTTATTGCAGCCTATTCACAATAGCGAAGAATTCGAAACTACCTGAGTGCCCACCACAGATGAATAGATAAAGATGTGGTACATATACAAAATGGAATACTACACAACCCTTAGAGAATGAAATACTGTCATTTGAATCAATATGGATGGAATTAGAGGTGATTATGCTAAGTGAAATTACCCAAAAGAAGAAGATAGATAACAGATGATCTTACTCATAGGTGAAATGTGAATACAAAAAACAACAAATGAATAGATGAAACAAAACCAACCCTTCGACACTTGAAATAGAACTAAAGTTAACAACAGGAATTGGATGGGGGTGGGAGGGGGCCAAATGGTGGCGGAGCCCACTGGACAATTGTGAAGACTGCATGGTGATTTGGTGGAGGGTAGAATGTGTTGCTATATATCCTAGGAATAGGGAAACTGTACATATTAATTCATTTTAATGTGTAAAATTAAATTTACTGCAATGAAAAAAAAAAGCTGTTTATATCCTTGTCTCGTTTTCTGTTGGGTTGTTGGTCTTTTTCTTCGTGATTTAAAGAGTTTTTTTATATATTAAGGACATTAAGCTTTTGTTTTCATTGTACTGTAGTATTTCTCTCAGGTTCAGCTGTTACTAAGCTTTGCTTAGTCTTTTTGCTGTACAGGAATTTAGACAACATTTATGTTGTAAAATGATCAAGCATTTGACTTTTAGGTTAATATATTATAAAAGGCCTTAAGGATTATTCTTAAGGATTATTTAAAAAAATTCTTCCTTGTGTTTTCATATGTCTTTGAGCCAGCTGGAAGATGTTTTTGGAGAAAGGAATAAGGTACAAAGCAACGTTTTATTTTTTCCAGATGGCGACACAAATGTCCCGGCACCATTTGTTGAATAATCCATCTTTCCCCTAATCTGGAATGCTGCCTTTACATATAGCAAATTTCCATATGTATTTAGTTCTATTTCTGGCTTCTTTTCTGTTCCGTATAAGATCTACTTATATGCCTGAATCACACTGTTTTAATTATTATGTTTTATTGCTTATGCTAATAACTAGTAAGGGTGGGACTTTCTCATTGCTCTTTTTTAGAATTTCCTCATCTTCTTGCATACAATCCACATATGAAATTTAGAGTCAGCTTGTGACTTTCTTCTTCTTTCCAAATACTTTTGGGATTTTATTGCAATCAAATTTAATTTGTGTGGACTAACATAGAATTTGCATCTTAAAACATAGACTGATTCTAGCCAAGAGCAGGCTGTCTCTACATTGATTCATATTCCTCAGAAGTGTCCTGATGTTTTTTTCTCTCGGTTATCCTAGGTACTTTATCTTCTTTTGGCCATGGAAAAGAAGGAACACATAACCCTTACTAGTTATGTGTTCTGGCTGGTCGCTCTTGGTCTACATAAGGCACTTAGCTGTGTTACTGGCCACTTGCTAACTTCATACAGCTGCTACATTGCTGGGCTCATCCTCTGAGTGTCCCAGGTACACTGTCCTCTCGTGGGTGATGAATGAACTTTGTCTTTCCTTTGCCTCTTCTTCTTCCCTCTCACCTCTTTACATTTGTCACTGCTTCCACAGCAACAGTACACATGAATGGGGTGATAGATATGACTTGCCTCTTACAGACTTGGGACAATTTCTAGTGTTTCTCCGTTAGGCATCATGCTGACTTTGAAGATATGCAGAAAAACTAGTCATCCTTTCTGCTTTATGAAGAGTTCTCATTGTCAGGAATGAACGTAATTGTTATCAGATGGCTCTGGGTTCGTAGAGAGAGCACCATATTTACCCTCTAAGATGTCCTGTGAAGACTGGGGTGGAAGATGCACTAATGGTGGCTCATCTGCTTTCTTGGTTGGAACCTACTTGGCTGTGGTGGGTTCCCCTCTCAGAGGCTGCTGGTTTTGGTGTTGATGTTTAAAATTTAGAGTGACCCATTGATGTCTTTTTTGGATCAACTCTAGTTCTTCCCAGAGTGTCTCCTCAAAGCCCATCAGCCAGTCTATTCACCCACATCCTATGCTGGAGCCACCTCAGGCCTTGGGTCAGCTGAGGTGTCCAGATGTTTCTCCTTGGAGCCCCTGGGAAGACTGCCCTTTGTTAGGACGTGTAGGGAGCACTGCAGGGTGAGACCTCAAAAGAAAGTGAGAGGCAGTGCTGAGTAATCCTCTCCTCCCCAACACTGACCTCCCTAAGGACACTTGAATTTCTAGAAGCCAGCCTGTCAGCGTGGTCAGCGTGGGACCAGCTGCTGCCAGCCAGAGGAAGAGACGCTGCGCCCTGTGGCAGTCTGACCCCCAGGCAGTGAGCCTGCCCGGTCAAGAGCCATCCTTCCCAACCAGAAGGACCCAGGCATGGAGGTTCCCTGTCCTGGGGGGAATGGCCACCAGGGCAGCAGGTGGCTTTCTAGAATCTGCCAGAAGAAGCACTTAGCTGAGGAAGCTATCTTGGTCCAGGAGCCTGGTGAGTCAGTTAAGGACTTGGGCTACTCCTCAAACCCTTTGCTGGCACCCCCTTCTCCACAGCTGAACCTCATGTCCCTCCTAGATCAGCTGCAGTAGTATTTTGTCCCCCTCCCCAGATGTCCTGTTTGGGGTCACAGAGCCAGGCCTCCCTCTGAAGCTTTCTGGTGTTTACATCCTGGACCAGGGGTTGTAGGGCATGGTGGGCAGGCGCTCCCTGTTCAGTGTTCTCACGTGAAGTCTCTGCACCCTTCTTCTGTTGTCGGTCAGCCACGCACTTCATTCTTTCATTTGTTCTTTTTCGTTTTGTTCTGTTTCTGCTGTGGTTGTCTTTCTTGGCTGCTCCCCGCCCGGGATGCAAACCCAGCCCCACTTCCACCAGGGCGTGCCTGTTCATTTGTCCTTTGACTTGAAAAACATCAGCTGCGCTTGTGCTGAATGAGTGCCAGGTGCCAGGGTCACAGTGAACCACATCTGTGGAGCACACGAGGTCAGGAAGCCTCTGCCTGTCACGGTCTTCCTCAGCAGCCTGGGCCAGATGGCCCGGTTTGAGTCTCGGCTAGGCGGGCCATCCGTCCTGTTTTAAAGGGGACAGTACTATTTGCTTTCATATTTTCCAACCGCTAATTTTGTCCCCCTTTAATAAACTAAGGCCATCTGTAAAGCCGGGAAACAGGAGCCACTGAGTTGCCCCAGGCCCAGTGTGCTGACAGGGGCCGACAGCCCTGTCCCATTTTGAAACATGGTCATCCTAGTCGAGACGCCCCCGCTTCCTCACTCTAGGCACGTAGGCCCACTATCCAGCTGCTGGGACTCAGTTTCCTCCTCTTGGAACCGAGGATGATGACAGCGTCTGCCTTCTGGCCGCTGGAGGGGAGTGAGCTGTGGTGAGGGAAGCGCTCTGAGGGTGCCTTGCAAGGAGCTGAGACTTTGCAACAGCTTGAGCAAGATTAAACACAACTTCCATCCAGCCTCGACTAGCCAGCCTTCCTGGGCTGGTCGGAAAACGGAATCTGAAAAGGATCATCTTTTTTTTTTTTTTCTTGGTAACTCCGCATTTTTTCAAACAAGGGAAAATAATCAAGGGATGTGGAAATGAAATTGAAATTTAAGCTTGGTCTGACTTGGCTGCTACTCTCTGCTATTTAAACAGAATCTTTTCAGTGGAAAAAAAGAACCAGAAGACGTGGCAAAATAATAACCGGCAGCTGGGCCCCGCCAGGCCCTTCCTGTTGAAGGGTCACCTGGGTGCAGGTGCGGGAGGCCAGTCCGCACGTGCTGTGGGCCAGTTTTCCCTGTAGCTTCTTCTGGAATAAACGAGGCCGCTGTGCACTGAAATCCTCACCTGGTCTGGAGACAGGGTTTTTGGCAGGAAGAAGGGTTTTGGCAGAGTGTGAAGCCCAGGGCAGATGCTGTGTTTGGGTCTTGCTGGAACTGCCCTGGCCTTCACTCTCCCAGCAGAGCGAACTCAGCAGGTGGGTTCTGTCCACGTTCCAAAAACTGGGTCTGCAGGCAGAAGAGGGTAGACTGTCATGTCACAGCCTCTCCTTCATTCCAGACTCGGACCACAGGCCTGAAGTCTGGGTGAGTCAGGGTGAGGCTGGATTTCCTGGGGGGCAAGGCCTTGAGATTCTCATGTCAGGCAGTCACAACTGAGGGCTCTCACAACACCTCCATACCTGCGGCGATGTTTCAAGGCCCCCAGTGGGCGCCTGAGACCTGGCACAGTATTAAACCCGATGTGCTGTTTTTCCCTACATATACACACCTAAACAAAGTTGAATTTATAATCAGGCACAGCAAGAGGTTAACAGCCCTCCTCATAAACCAGAACAACTACAGCGATCTGCTGGAAGAAAAGTTACAGGATACACTCTCTTTCTCTACCAAAATATCTTACTGCTCACAATATTTTTGGACAAAGGTTGACCATAGGTAACTGGCACCTCAGAGAGTCAAACCATGGACAAGAAGGGACTACTGGGTCATCGCCTGCTATCACCATGTGTGGGGCTCCGTCCTGGGGTGCATCACCTCTCGATTTTGTTTATGAGAAAAATGGAGGGGTGATGAGGTTAAAGAACCTTGTCAGGTCACACAGCTGGGACATGGTGGAACCATGCTTCAGCCCAGATCCATTTGGGCTCCAAACCAGGGGTCGCAACATGGCCCACAGTATGCGCCAAATGCACCCCTCCACCTGTTTCCTTATAGTCCATGAGCTAAGAATGGTTTTGGCATTTTTAAATGGCTGCAAAAAGATAAAAGATTTTGTGACACCTTCAAATTATATGCAATTCAAATTTCAGTGTCCATAAAATTTTTCAAACACAGCCACTCGTCTGCACATCATCTATACGACAACACACACCACAGTGGCAGAGTTGGATAGAAGGGACAGAGACAGCATGGCCTCCAAAGCCTAAAATATTTACTGTCTGGTTCTTTATAGCAAAAGCCATCATGTGGGCAGCCTTGGGAGTGGCTTCTGCTAAGGTGGGGTGCATATGAAAGCACAGGATTGATCTTTTCCTAGTATGGCTCAGAGAACTCAGGAAAACATATACATTTGCTTACTTTTACAGATTCACTGTGAAGGATGTAAATGAACAGCCAGATGAAAATTTTAAGTGACATCCAGAACAGTCCCAAGTACAAGAGATTATATCCCCATGGACTTGGGTGCACCACCCTCCTGGTACATGGATATGATCTGTTTACCAACCCCAAAACTCCTCGAATTTCATTATTCAAGGGCTTAAAAAAAAATTAAGGAAAGGTGCAGGCAGGAATGAAGGTGAGGAGAGGCAGGCAGGAAGAGAGAGGAGGAAGAAGCACTCCATTTTCTTTAGTTGTCCATCTTGGTGGTTTACCCCTCCCCCTCACCCCTAGCCTGGGATGTCAACATGGGTCCTTGGGATGTGTCTGGACTACACTCAGGTGGAGACGGAGGACCTAACTTCTACTCCACCAGCACACGCCTGTTCAAGGGTTTTATATAGCTCCCTTATCCTTCCTGGAGGTTGGAGGATAGGTCTGAAAGTTTCTTCCTTTTATTCACTCATCTTTCTGGTGACCAGCCGCTAGCTAAAGCTCTCTGGAGTTACCTTAGTCACATGGACTCAGGTGTGGTCAGAGGGCCTCATCATGGATGACAAGAGGCATGCCTATCAATTAGGAAATGCCAAGGGTTTTAGGTGCTCCATTCCTGGAGCAGCAATAGACCAAATATTGTACCTCATCTTCATTATCTCTGAGGGAGAGACATGGTGTCGTTGCTTTATGGGATGAGAACAACTGCTGTTCTTGCCCGGGGTGAGTCTGTGTCACTAACACCCAAAGGGATGGGGTGCCTGAGACCCTGCCAGGGCCACATCGTGTGGCAGAGTTGAGTTGCATGGTGTCAGGTCCTTCCTTTCTGCAGCATTATCCCAGCCTAACGCCATCCAGTTTCCTCTCCCAGCTTTCACTCCTCTCCTCCCTGACACTGTCCCCTCTTGGGTAGACTGGACAGTGGCCCCGACCAAACAATGCTACCTGGAGCTGCTACCTTCTTATTTCTCAAGCTTGCACCTTTCGCTCCAGTGGTGTGCCCAGGTGCCTTCATTAGTCATTCTGCAAAGGCAGGACTGAGTTGACATTCTGGGTTTTCCCAGAACTTCCAGGAATAGTGGGTGGGTTCATGTTTCTACTTAATGCTTAGTTTTGTTTTGTTTTTAGGAAAGGTGCAGGCAGGAATGAAGCTGAGTGGGCAGGTAGGCAGGAAGAGAGAGAAGGAAGCAACCCAACTTTATTTGTTTTATTTAGTTGGCTTGCTCCTTTGGAGGCGATTGACCCAACCGCTGCTCCACCAGGGCGCGCCTCTACTTAATTGATGACCTACAGGTTAACTCCTTCCTAAAGAAGCTACTGGAAGCAAGTGTTGAGATTCCTCTGCTTCACTGTAAAATGCCGTGTGCCATCTGCATGCAGGGTCAGGAGACGGCTCCTTGGGTGGCCTCGCACTGCACTTGAGAACTCACACTTCAGCATCAGGTGCACAATGAATGACCCCGCAGCGGGAAGACCTGGCCTCTTTCCCAACTTTACTCTGGCAGACAGAATGCAGGGAGAAAGAGCTGTCCCCTCAGGGGCCGCCAGGTGCCCAGTGACCTCTGGAGAAGGGAGGAATGGCTGATGTAGCATTTGCTGCTTAAAAATGGAGTGCAGGGCACAGCCTTGTGGCTTAGGCAGCTCGGGGCTAAGAGGCAGACCACGTCCAACCTAAGGACCTTGGTTCAGGACCTGGTGGAGTGGGGGAGTGAGGAGCCAGGAGGAAGCCAGAAAGAAGTAAAAGAAGTGGAGGCACATGGGCTCTGGGCAGGCGGATGTGGCAGATAGATCTCGGCATGTGATGCCCCAGGCGTCAAGCTCAGGAGGAGAGCTGTAGAGGAAGCAGTGGGCACTGGGTGGAGACGCACGTCGCTTGGGATGTGGGCAAACAGCTCCCATGTGCAGGGTGAGCCGGCCAGCACGCAGGGCCACTGAGGAGCCCTGAGCGGGTAGCCCCGTGGCGCCTCTCTGGGACCTGCTGGGGGCAGGCATGTGCCACACCCCTCGGGGGATGGGTGTCCCCACAGGTCCATGACCGCTTGGATCGCTACTGCTGTGGCTTCGAGCCCGAGCCGTCAGAACCCTGCGTGGAAGAGGGGCTCCGGGAGAAGTGCCGGAACCCGGGTGAGCTGCAGCTGGTCCACATCCTGGTATGTCCCTGGTCCCCCGGTCCCCCCAGGCAGGGCTCTGTCTCCTTCAGCAGAGGCTGCTGGCGCGTTTCAGAGACCTGGGGACGCTGGGGTTGCCAAGCCTACTCTTTTTAGCTGCAACAGGCTTTGCTTGAATGTTTCCTGGGAGGCCATAATATAGAAAACTGACACAAATGGAGCTCTGAGAATGTGTTGGAGGTAGGTGTGGGATGGGGCTGGAGCTGTTTCCCCGACGCACTGCCCAAGAGACCCCAGAGAACCGTAGGGTTCCGGAAGCAGAGTGTGAGACTCACCTGTCTAGTCAAAAGTCCTCACTGTGCCAGAGAATGAGGACAAGTGGCCTGGGGTCGGGCAAGGAGCTTCCAAGGCCACATGCCTGGGTGGCGGCAGTGACAGGCTCTCACCCTGGACCTGACGGTTCCCAGGCTGATACTGACCAGGAAACACTGGCTGCCTCCTGTCAAACTTGGAGCCCAGGGTGGGAAGCGGTTTCGAGGCCATCAGAGAGGGGCTGACGTGCACAACAGACACGTCTCCTGCACAAGGACGAGGTGCCACCTGGGTGCCATGCACTTCTCTGTCTTCTCCCCAGTAAGACTCATGCCCTCCCACCTCACTTTGGCCACTTGCCAGCTGCTGGTAGGTGCACCAATCTGGAGGCCAGGGCTGCTCCTGGCACCAATGGGCTTGGTGATTTTCCAGTCCCCGCCCCCAGGCCCATCTCTCCTTTCCCCTGGTGAAAGGCAAATATCCTATCCGTGGAGGAGGACTTATTTACCCCACCATTTAGCCCTGGTAGGATCCAAGTCACAGATCCTTGAGGACAGGAGTTTTCAGAGGAAGGAATCATTGGCCTCGGACAACAGTTCATCCACGATGCGTGGAAAGAGATGAGGAAGGAGAAAGACAGAGGGAAGGGGAGGCTGGTGTCCTGGAGACAAAAGTTTATCATTTAAGCTGAAGTCACTGGAGAGATTCTGGGAAATTACCATGGAATCTTGGAGAAAGTGTAGGAATGGGGTGTGTGTGCTGGAGGAGATGGCCTTCCATTCCAGACCACACCATAGTTTTAAGGTGCCAAAGAATCTCTGCTGCTGATTTTCATTTTGAGGAGGTTTCTCACATTAACTCCTTCTGTGGGATGGAGTTTGGTCAGCCCTGAGGATGAAGCGGTGTGTGTTCTCGGTGGTGCTCAGGAAATGTCCTGTTGCAGGGCACCGGGGGCGCAGGGGGCACCGGGGGGGCAGAGCAGAGAAGCGTGTGGACTTGTGCGGTGTGCACATGTGTGATGCATCCAAAGCCAGAGCTCTGACGGGAAACTACCCTGCACCTGCTGTCTCCTCCCTTGCTCCTCCCCCTCCAGCCACCAGAAAGGAACCCAGGAGTCCAGCTCTGTCTTGTAATTCTGCAGGATGGTGCTAGCTAGGAGCTAAGGGTCCAGGTTTGCACCAGCCCAGCTACTTCTGAGTTGTGTGATCTTGTGGAAATCACTCTGCTGCGCGGCGGAGGCATCGCTGGGATGGTGCTTGGAAGCACCGAGCACGGAGGGAGCTTGCTGCTCAGAGAGTGGGAGCACTGGGGCAAGCAGGGGGCGGACTATGGGGCCAGCAGCTCAGGACCCCCATGCCCTTTAGCCCTGACAGAGTCCCTGGGCCCCAGCCAGGCTGTGCCCTTACCCATCCATCTGTCCATCTTGCTTTTTGAGGTCCGGAGCCGTGACCCCTGTCGCCTGGTCTACATCGATAACAATGGGCACCTCCAGCACCCGGAGGACAAGCTGAACTTCAGGCTGCTGCAAGGCATACAAGGGTGAGGACCTTGGGGTTGGGTGGAGCTTCAGGGACACAGGCTTGCTGACCCTGCTGCACACTGAGGCCTTGAACCCGGCTCTGGAGAAGTCTGCAGTCCCTCAGACAAAAATCGCTGCACCTGACCCTCAGGGCAGGGCGGGGTGCCAGGAAAGCTGAGCGGGGATACAGCCAGCAGACCCTCAACTCCAGCTTGCAGTGTCCCCGCCAGTCTCTGGAGGGCCACCTGGTCGGCAGAACCCTCGCTGCTGTCTTGCTGGGTTGAGCAGGCTCTTGCCGCTGGCTTGGGGGAGCTGGCCTGGGAGCCTGCCCCACCCTGCCCACTCTTGGCAGGCGACTGGCCCCCTGAGGGCTCCTTCTGGCATCAGCCAAGCAGAGCAGCAGGCAACAGAGCCGCAGGCACAGCAGAGCGGCTGGCCTGGCTCCCCTGCGGGATGAGGCCCCGTGAAAGCTCTGGCGCCTGCTCTCATAGCAGAGGGTGAAGGGTCCTCCCATAACCAGTCAGCAGCAACAGCCCCGGGACATGGCCAGCTGCCTCACCAGGGCTCCTAGCTGTGCAGTCCCGGCCTCCTGGCTTCGCTGGCACCCTCTGAGCTCACTTTGCTTTTCCTTTCCGCCGTGGGGCTCGCCGCCAGGTTTCCCGAGTCTGCCGTGAAGGTTCTCCAGTCTGGGTGTCTAGAGAACTTGCTGCTCAAGTCGCTGCAGACCGACCCCGTGTTCTGGGAGAGCCAAGGCGGCCACCAGGGGCTGAAGCCGCTTCTCCGGACGCTGGAGCGGCGAGGACAAGTCCTGCTGGGACACATCCGGAAGCACAACCTGACCCTCTTCAGGGACGAGAAGCCGTGAGCCCCTTTCGCCCCCACTGCCCGGGTGGGGCCCTCAGCGTGACCTGAGTAGAAGAGCGCCCTTTCCGAGGCCACATTTCTTTGGGTTCACTCATCATCAAGACAAATGGGGAAAGCCAGACGCCAGAAGACCCGCTGGATGTCACGGGAGGTATCACCTGCTTGGGTGCTGGGAGTGGGTGTTGGATCTCCACTCATTGCGTTCCTGTCTGACCTCTCAGCTCGGGCTGTTCACTTCCTTGCACCAACAGAGAATTCAGGAGTGTTCTACGAACTGTTCCAGCTACTGTGAAATCGCGCCGTTTGCATACACACACCGAGCGGGTTAACTGTGCGTGTGTGCGTGTGTGTGGTGTGTGCACAAGTGAAATGAGCCCAGTGAAGGTTCTTCACAGTCGTACTTGCAGCCCAGAGTGCTCTGGCTCAAAGTAGAATCAGATCTCAGATTTGCAATACTGAGCGTTTTAAGGCTTTAAATGTTCGATTCTTTTTTTTTTTTTTTTTTTTTTAAAGGCGAGGTGTAGGCAGGAAGGGAGAGAAGGAAGAAAAACTTTATTTGTATTTAGTTGTTCATCTTGGTTGACCCCTTCGGCCCAGGGATGCGAACCCGGGTCCTTGGGGGTGTATGTGGACTACACTTGGCAGGAGGCGGCAGACCTAACCACTACTCCACCAGAGTGCACCTGCATGTTCAATTCATTTAAAAATTTTTTGGTTTAAGAATGATAGAAATAATATATGTTCACTGAAAACAAATTCATAAATAAGAGTAGCAAATAAGATAAAATGTGAAAGTCCCAGAAATTCCTTAAAGATGTTTTTATTTATAATCATGCTCCATGCAAATTAAAAATATAATAAAAGTAGGATCATCATGTCAACTCACTGATTTTATTTTACTACCTCAACTATACTGCATGTCAACCACATAGGCTGACCCAGTTCTTGCCGAAGACTACATGAAATTCCAAGATAAGAATATGTACTATTTTTTTAGCTGTACCCACATTATGATGAATATTTTGGTTTCTCCAACTTTTCACCAATTATAAGCTGCCATGCACATCTTTGCCTGATGTGCTAGTCTTTCTGGTAGGTTCCCATAAGTGGATTTCTCTGCCCAGGATATGGACAATCTTTCTTTCGAGATAAAATGCCAAATTTCTGTCCAAACTCGTGTCAATTTACACTTCTACCAAGAGATAGAGGGCTGATTATTTCCCCTACATCCTCCTCAGTACTTGCTATTCTCAAACTTTTCATTCTGATCCACCTGATAGGGAAACCTATTTTTCAAAACTGCATTTCCTTCATCATTAGTGAAGTTCTTTCCAGGCACTTACTATTCAATTTGTAGTTTATTTTCTGTGAGTTGTCTTTTGTTTTGAGATGTCAATTCTTTCCTTGTCAGTTTGTTAGAAATCTTAGAATCTGATTAGTGTAATAAATCTTGTTAGACATGTTGTAAATATTTTCTTCCAGTCTTGTCATTTGTCTCTTGACTTTGTTTATGGAGTCTTTTGCCAAGTGGCAAATTTTAATTTCCATGTAGTCAAATCTGTTTATGTGTCCCTTTAGATGTTCTGAGTTTCATGCCTTTTTAGAAAGGTCACTATTTCAAAATTATTGACATAATTTCCTGTTTTATTTTAGTATTTAGAGTATTTTTATAGTCCCTTCAAATCCATATAAAATTTATATTTGCGAATAGTGTGAGGAAGGGATCTAATTTAAGTTTCATTTTCTCTCCAAATAGTTGTTTTAACATCATTATTCCATAGTTTACTCTTTCTCTACTAATCTGAAAGTATAATTCTACAATATACCTAATTATCATATGTATGGAACACATTTGTGAACTCTGTTCTATTCCATTGATTTTTTTCAGTTACTGTATCCATGACACTTCTAATTAACATTATTTTATTATTTTGCTATTTGATAGTGCCATTTCTCATCTTTATTTGACTAATTCTTTGCTATTTTTGAGCTTTTCTCTTTAATAGTTTCATTCTATAAAGAATACCACCCCACTCAAAATCTCATTGGTGTTTCCACTGGGATTGTATATATTGATCAATTAGTAGGGATCTGACTTGTTTGCAATATTGAATGCTCTCCTTCAGGGACAAGGTTTATCAATCACTTATTGATAATTTCCACTAAGATTTTCAAGTTTAATTCAAGTAAGCTCATTTTACAGATCTTATGATTTTTATTGCTATCAAAAAGTAGCTTTTTTCTTGATTAGATTTTTAAGATAGATTTTCGATGCATATCAGTGTTTCTAAGTAGAAAATCATATTTTCAAATGATAATTGTACATTTATAGTTCACACAAGTGTGTACAAATGTGGATGTGCATGAATCTTTTCAAATATTTTGTTGTCATGTTACCTTGATGGGGATATCTGGAGGAAAGTTGAGTGAGTGTCCGTACCTTATTTCTGATTTGAATGGGAATATATTTAGACTTTCACATTGAGCATGATCAAGCTTAAAGGAATAGTTTCTGATACCTCTCATGAAGTTAGGGAAGTTTCTTTTATTTTTAACTTATTGAAAAATGTTAAAATTCAAGAGAGGAAATTGAATTTTATTAAATGCCTTTTAAAATGTCTTTTGAACATATAGTTTTTCTCCTTTTCTCTTTGATATTTGTTGTTTTATTTTCCTCTTAAAGAGGAAGACAGGCAGGCAGGAATGAAGGTAGGCAGGCAGGTAGGATGAGAGAGGAGGAAGAAGCATTTTACTTCTTTATTTGTTCATTTTGGTTGCTCCTCCTGGCCCCCAGGTCTTGAACCTGGGTCCTTGGGTTTTAACATGGACTATGTCCCAGGCGTTGTCTTAGTTTCTGAGATACCAGGCATGCCTCTCTTTTATTTTCTAATGCCAAGTCATTTTTACATTCTCAGAATAATCCTGCTGGGCTGAGGTCTATTAGTCTTTTAGGAACCACAGGATTGAATTTGCTAATATTTTATTTAGAATCTTTGCATACATATTCATATATATGCTAAGGTTTTTCTTTTTTGTGCACTCCATGACTGTCTTATTTTTAAAGTTAACGTGAAATGGTTCAGAATTTTTCACCTTTAATTTAAACATCAGAGTTGAACAGCTTTAATAAGCTCGCTCCAGAGTCATTGAAAATACTAACTGATCATCTCAAGTGAGTTTTAAGAGGCTCATATGCAAATATTATCCAAAGAGCAACGAAGAGTGTCAGTGCTATCTGAGTAGAAGATAGAGACAATTTTCAATTAGCAAAGATGTCCAGTATTTCTTTATTGGTTAGTTAACTGAGGTAATCCATGGCATATTCTGTGACACAGCAACATAATTTAAATATACCTGTATAAGTGACAGATCATTTTACCAAAAAATAAGTTAAAGTTATTTTAAAACAGACATTGTTTGAAGCAAAAATTTTGCAAGTATTCACTTGAGACAAGTAGCAGAGCATAGAAATATGAGATGAAATGGCTAAAAGACTGTTTTTAAAGATGTGCTCTATTTAGGAGACCAGAATGGTGACAGGAAGGGCCAGAAAAAAGAGCAATTTGAAGGAAATTTATTAGTGAATATTATTTACTCATCATATTGTCAACAAAACTGGTTTTCTCGCTAGATGTGCATATAGATGTAATGTGGCTCTCTAGCGATGCTCACGTCCTTATGTAGGCGCACTCATAAGGGGATTAATAGTGGTTAACTGTGAAGAGGACAGAAGGTTTAGATTCTGAATTTTCATATTTTTTTACTCTATTATGCTATTTAAATGTACTTTATATGTGTTTAGCTTTATTTTTTAATGATTTTTTTAATTTCAAGAGAAGAAAATTATGTAACCACTCCCATTTTTAATGCATTGGTAGAAGGTAGAAATGTTCCCCCCAAAATAAAAAAACACTGGGATTCTCTGTTAGCATTGTCTATGTGTCCCAGTCACTCCACCAAAGGGTCCTTGGCTGAGGACAGCTGCCAAGAATCATTCACTCCCAGGCACGTCAAGCCTTCTGGGACCTGGGGAGAGAAGGCTCTGACTCCTGGACAGACCCCTAAATTGCAAGTCAGGGCTGTGTGTACTATCGCTGCGATACCTGAGAGAACACATCAGGGAAGCTTCAGGTCTACTTGTATTTACTTAGAGAACTCATGTTTTTCATCACAACCTGCTCTGCTTTTCTGTTTTAAGGTCCTCTTTCCTATTCACTATCATTCTATCACTTCCCAGTGTTGGGAAACTGTCCTAAACATGTTCATTGTTTTTTGGACAGGGCTTGTTTGGAAATGAAACAATGACACTGAGGACAGTTGAAATGAGGTGAGGAGTAGTGTCCATTTTAACTTGCCTACACAGATCTTCTGCTTCTAGAAACATCAACTTATACTTGGGGAGATGACCACCCCCAAGTGCAAATCAATCAGGATAGACATTCTGAATTTTAAAAATATCATCTAGATTAAGGGGCAGCAAATTGTTCTGCTAAGGGCGAGATTTAAATTATATGTATATATATATATATATATATATATATATATATATTCTGTTCAGACAAATACATAACTAAGGAAAACTGGATATCTAGAATGTAGAGGAGGAAAGCTGAGACTTCTTTTCAGGAATACTTGCTCATTGACCTCACTCTTCTTACCCAGGTGATAACAGGGACCTGCAGATACAGAGTTTATACAGGGCATGTGTCTATACACACACACACACACACACACACACACACACACACACACACGTATACACAGGCACAACCTAGTACATAATGCAAATACTAACAGATCTAAAAGAAACTGACAGCAACACAGTACTAACAGAGGACTTTTTTAATTTAGTGTATGTATTTTTTCAATAGACGTGAAATTCACATAACATGAAATTAACCATTTACTTTAACCATTAAATTAACCATTAATAATTCAGTAGCATTTTTATGTCAACAATGTTGACTACCTTTATCTAATTTCCAAGCATTCATTGACCCCCAAAGGCAACGAGTACGGGGTTTCCTGTTAATGAATGGGGGTTTCCTTTTGGGATACGCTTTCTTTCTTTTTATGGTCATATTTATTATTTCTTTAGCTCACGATGCTAAATTCCATTTAGGATACTGAAATTGCTTCTCAGTCTGGATTTCACACCATACCCACCAATGTCTCTTTCTGTCACCTTTTCCCCTCACCCCACCCCCATAACCAGTACTGAGTCCTGTTATTTTTGCTGGAATTTGTATGTTCATTTGTTTCATTTCATTATATGCCACATGAGTGACGCATTTCTCTTTTTTCTGTCTCTCTTTTTTCTTTCTGACTTATTTCACTCAACATGACCCCTCCAGTTCCATCCAGACCGCAGCACAGGGGAAACATCGTTTTTCTAAATAGTGGCACAGGATTCCACTGAGGATAGGCACCATTTTTTCACCTTGTTAATGCTCTACGACGATTTCAACAGGAATCATGTGTTTCTCAAAGACTTGCTAGAAACTCTCCCATAGACTATCTGGGTCATTTAAGGCCTTTTCAAGGAGATTCCAGTCTCATGTGGGAGAGGGGACGGCTGGGGCCTATCACCTGCTATCACGCCTGGCTTATTCAGCAGGCATGGGAATGCAGAAGCATCTGGGCAAGATTTAGGCTTTTGGAAGTAGTTTAGCTTCAGGTGGTTTCTCAATATTTCTCAATATTGTCAATATATCTGCCCTCCTCTGATTTACTGTCTTTTCTCCTTTTTCCTCCACTCATTCCAACGACACCCTTATCAAGTGATGCTGAACAACCCCCCTGTGGTCAAGCTGTGTCCAGTAGCCCCTTCTTTCTTCTCCCTGATGGACATACACTCAGTCAGAGGTGGGAGTGAGACGCTTGTCACCCTAGAAAATGTTAAGGAGAGGGGAATATGGAGAAGTGCACCATTGCCAGAGAAGAGTTAGTGCTCACATCAGGATGAGACTCCATCTATCTTTGTGACTTAACCTGCCCCTTTGAAAAAATAAGCTCACACTGCCTCCCTGAGAGACTGAACAAACAAATGATGGCCAGGCCGTCCATGACCATCGGACTCTGACTCACAGAGTATGTGTCAGCCAGCCCAGGGACTCAAATCACAGTGTCTACAGCAGTCAGCCCAGGAGGGTCAGGACTTGGCTGGTAATGGTCAGGTTCAAGATATTTTTGTCCCTACTTTCAACACAGGATCAATCAGAGCAAGTCAAACATGACCCCATACCTAATCACATAAATGCCCAGCTTCTTGTGAGCCCTGCTTCTTGTGAGCCCACCTCCAGCTCCCCGGGGCCACAATCTCCCATGGGGGCACCCCTGCAGCCCTCTCTCTGCCTGCCTAAGTCTCTGCCCAGGCTGTGACAGTGCTGACTCCGTTGTTATTGCTAGCTCTCAATAAAGAGCTCTATTTGGGTGGTCTTCATTCCCATGCTGTGGGGCCATGAGGCTTAAGAAAAGTTCTTTGGTAATCTGGGTGACAGCAGCTGGCCAGCGCCACAGGGAGGGGAGCTGAGCACCCCCCATTCGCAGGGCAGGTTTCCTTACACTGAAGTCAGACTGAGTTGCCTGGGAAAGAAAAGGGCATCTGCAAAGTTGTGGGCTGGCTGGAGAGGGGGAGGGGGAGAGAGAGAGAAAGAGAGAGAGAGAGAGAGAGTGTGTGTGTGTGTGTGTGTATAGAATTCTTCTCCGAAGATACCAAACCAGACTCTTTCTGTCAGTGAGCAAAGCTCTGGCATTCTGACAAGCACTTCTCTGTCCTGACGTGAGCAGGTTTGCTCAGCATAGAAAGGAGGACACATGGGCAGAAGAACACATGTGGTCCTTCCCAGCCTGCCCAGTGCATGTCAGCCACCCATAGCATCATGACACTGTGGCACAGGGTTCAGCTCTCATTGCCAAGCCTACCCAGCAAAGACATCTTCCCTGGACACTCCCCCTGCATGGGCCTCTTCTCCCTCCAAGGGCTCTGAGTCTACTGCCCTCAGATCCCCAGCGTGGAGCCCCAGCCCCCACCAAACAGATATATATATATATATATATATATATATATTTACATATATACATACATATATATAACCTTAAAATGTCCTATTTCTGAATTTCAGAACTCCATCAGCCCAGCGAGAGAGGACTAGACGTGAATGCAGGAGCTCAGGTTCAGATCTGGGCGTGGCCACATAACAGGCAGCACTTGACAAGTATTTGCTGAGCGCTCGCTCTAATAAGCACTGGCCCTTAGCGTGATGGCTGTGCCAGGCACTGTGTTAGTACTTCACATGGATGAAAGCATTTAATCTCACTGCAACCTGATGGGTCGGTGTGATTATTATTCGCTCCACTTCATTGATGAGGTGAGAGGGGCTAAGTAATTAGTCTAAGGTCACCCAGCAGGTAGGTGGAAGGGCAGACTCAGGCAGACACTGTGCTAGCAAGTCATGAGCCCAGGAGCACAGTAAGAGGCGCTTACAGGCACTCCTGGCAACTCACAGCTCCTCTTCCTCGAGTCCATTGGACTCAGCCAGGGAGAGGCAGGGGCTGTTCTCTGGGATGCGGAGCAGCAGAGAACTGCAATTCTCTGCCAAGGGCAACATGCATTCGGCTCCCTGTCCACTATTCGTTGTTTGTTAAAGTCTGCTCAGTTTATGAACGGTGTCTTTCCTGCAAACTTGAAACCTCATCTACTTTTCATTCTTTTCAAAAAATACTCCCAGCCTCCTTGTGTGCCACTTGGCCCGGTGCCTCCCCCGCCATTGCTTCTGGAATGAGAACCATGTACCAAGTGAAGCAAATAGCCAGGGATGGAGAATCAGGACACCCCCACAACCTTAAAGAGGCTTCGAGGCAGGGCCTGCAGTGGGTCTGCAGTGTGGGGGTCTGCTCAGCTGCAGCAGATCAGCCTGAAGAACGAGCCATTGAGGGGTTCTGCCCAGGCCATCCCACATACCACTGACCTCCCCCCAGGCCTGACCCATCCTCTGCACCTTGGCCCCAAAGGCTACCCCACAGAACACGAGAGTCCCACAGCTTCATAACACTTAGATGCAATTCCAGCAGTTCCCACTGCTCTGAAGATCAAAAGTTTGTTCATATCTTTAGTGTCCAAACCTATATCCTACCCAGCAAGAATGCTATACATTTCCCTGCAGAAATTCCAATGTGTTTGGTATTGGGTGTAACACCATATCCTGCCAAGAGTATTCACAACAACCTATGCACCACATTATTTTTTATATCCGAACAATTCAGAATTTAAGTCATATCTGGTCTCCAGAGGTTGGGAATTCTGGACCTGTGATGACTGATTTATTAGGAGCTGGAAATGGTGTGAAGATGACCTGTGAGCAGCTTACAACCCCAGATGTATGACCCTCACCAGTGGAGGAAGGGCCTGGCTGTGGAGGGTGTCACTTGCTAGAGGCCACACCGATGGAGGCAGCAGAATCCACCCATGAAGCTGGGGAGCACTGGCTGGTGTGGAATGAACAGGGACACTGGCCTCCTCTATGCCAAGAGCTTAGGACTTAAAGCCAAGCCCCGCTGACTGGAGTTCCTGCTCCCAGCCACTAGATCAGCCTGCCTTCCTCCTTCCTCCCTCCTTCCTTCCTCCCTCCTTTCTTCCTTCCCTCCTCCCTCCTTTCTTCCTTCTCTCCGTCTCTTCCTTCGTTCCTCCCTCCCTCTCTTCCCTCCCTCCTTCCCTTCCCTCTCTGAGGGGCCACTGACCCGTGCTTCCCCAGACTCAGCGGCTTCGGCCTGTCTTCTAGCAGTGAGGCCCGTGGTGCTGGGCCTCTCCCTCACCTTCTGCTCTCTCAGCACCTGCCCTCAAGAGCCCAGGTGCTCCCCGGGGATCTTCAGGAGGTGCCTGTCTACCACTAACAATGTCAACGTGTGTCAGATCATGCCTCACGTGTGCTCCCCCAAGCCACAAGTAAACCTGGGGTTTCTTAATGGCCAAGGCCCTCCTATCCCAGCACCCCCACACTCCAAACCCACCACCTCTGTGGTTCCCTGGCCTCCCTGCTGGATGACGCGCCCCCTACCCTGAGACCCTCTGGGGTGAACACCAAGCACTTTCAAATCCCAGGACAGGGCTCTGCCTCTGCCATCCTGTGTGCTGTGTGGGACCCGAGTTTCTACCTGAGGCGACTTCCTCTCTGATTAACTTCCTTGGAGACTGATTCCTCTCTGGTTGGTTGGACAAAGCCAGAGGTCCCAGAGGTTGTGTCAGCTCTCGCCTACTCTGAGAGCCTCCACCTGACCTGCACACCCAAATGCCTGACCAGACCCCAGCCCCCAAAGGGGGATCCCCTGAGCAGTACTAACCAGAACCCCAAGCAGGACCAGAGGGCCCTCACACAGCACCGTGCTGGTCCCCTGCCTCTGGCCAGAGCACTCCACATATATCCCAAGGTCCTGGGTTCATGACCAAGGCCAGGGGGAACAACCAAGGTGAACAACTAAATAAAATAAAGTGCTTCTTCCTCCTCTCTCTTCCTGCCTGACTACTCGCCTTCAATCCTGCCTGCATCTTTCCTTTAAAAAATTATTGAACATTTAAGTCATAATTTCTTGAGACAAAACCAGGGCACTGAGATGACAAATGGGATGGGGTTATGCACTGGTGACTAAGGGGAGGGGAGGAGGTGGAGCAATCCTAGCAGCAGCAGAGCAGCCAGGCCAGCAAGGTAAGTACTAGGTGATGCCAATCAGCAACCACATAGTAATGATATGTGGTCCGGCACGACTTCATACAAATAACCAGGGTTGGTGCAAAACATTTTGGCAGCTTAGGCAAAGACCAAGTTTGGCATCACTGTTAAGTCCCGCTCTAAATGTCCTTTTTAAAACACATGTCCCTTTAACTATCTCAGTGCCAGAAATGCCCAATAACCCCACAGTGCCAGAGACAACTCCCCTAGTACTTACCTGTGACTGTGTTCTGCTCCCTTTGAAGCCATGGAACTCTGTGCTGGAGATCTGTGCATTTCACCCTGCACGACAAACGGGCAGCTGCAGTCAAAGAGGAGATATGCAGACCTGTCATTACTGTACCAGGGTGGCCTGGGCTGGGCTGCCAGTGTGATCTACTCCTGCCACTTAACTACGATGTGATCCTGGGAAAGGATACTAATGCCTTTGTGATCCCCAATGGAAATTTCTGGAAACAATCAAATCTGGTTTTCAAAGAATAATGTTCAGTGAAGTGATAAAGTGTCCATGTTGTAATGTTAAGACAAAAAAAAACAAAACAGAACAAAGTTTGACACGAAACAGGATTTCAAGTCTGTCTGAGTCATTTGGACACAGGCAGAAAGTCATTCTTTCATTGAAGTAATGAACCATTCAAGCAGTGCCCATGATGGAAGAGACACAGCTCCCCGTGGCTTCCAGCCCATGGCTGCAGCGCCTTCCCCCAGCACACGACAGGGAGGCACTGCTGAGCTGTGGGATGTGGCAGGCCATCAACAGGGGCTGAGGGACACACGGGTCCAGAAGAGCTTATCCTTGAGTCAAGTTTTTCTTACACTGAGGTACAATCCATGTAAAGAGTGTAAAGTGCACACATCTCAAGAGGCACTGATGATCATTTACAAGGACAGCCATGGTGCAGCCAACACCCAGATGAAGATATTTCAAGCCCCACGTTCCTGTGTCCATTCCAGATTTTAACCCACTTCTCGGAAACCACAATTTCAACTTCTATTGCCACAGACTTGCTCCTTTAAGATTTTATATAGATGGAATCATACAGTACATATCTTTCAGGTCTGGTTTGTTTGGTCTTTTTTTTTTTTTTTTTTGGACTCGACACGTCTCTGAGATTGCATTGTTGCAGGAGCCCTGCGTCTGTGTGTGTGTGTCTTGTGTAAGACTACACCTGCTGACAGACATGACATTTGGGTTGTTTATGGTTTATACACCTTTCTGAGGGCACACACACTCATTTCCCTGGGATATGTGTATCCAAGTGCAGCGCTGAGATAGATAGCTATGTGTCCAGTTTTACTAGAAATTGCCAATCGTTTGCCAAGTGGTTTCTCCACTTTATCCCTACACCAGCTGTGTCTGAGACTTCTAGTTGAAACTGTATGTGTGGATTCACATCATAGCTTGAGATAATGGCAGAGGGAGGACATACATAAGGGGAAAGGTATTTTGGATAGAAGGAATGTCATGGAGGCTCATGGTGACTATGAAAATAAGCCACTCAGATCTCCTGCTCTGAATCTACCAACGACTGGGATGAGGCCACTCTTGTCATAGTAAACAGGATACTCATCTACAAACAACTTTGGTCCAAGGATTCGTGATCTGCCTGCTAAACTCAGGAGTCAGATTTATCTCAGTATCTCCCCATGAAGAAAAGGCTCAAACTCTTTCTCCTCTAAAGACACATTTTGATTTTGGCTTAGCTTTCTAGCTCTGCTTCCATAGAGGTCAGATAAAGGTAAATGTCAGGTGTGGTATTCGGCAAAACTGCTGACAGTAACAGGACCTCTGGTAGATCCGCTACATCTCACCAGATGGATTATGAATGAACTAAAATACCTGGCAGGATACCAGCATGGTGGGCTTCCCTTCCTGTGATAATTTATAACCCTCCCTGAGGGACCCAGCGAACTGTAAGTTGGGTTGCTTAAAAGATAATGACGTTTATGGGATTTCTAAGCCAAAGTGGCCCCCACAACGACAGAAGTAGGTCTCATCTCCTCACCCTGAATGGCCACCTGGGGGGCAAAGTAAGAGAACAGCCCCGGGACCAGGGTGGGCCTCCTCCTGTGGGAGAAAAGTTGCCCAACACTCCGTGGTGGAGCATCCGTACCACGTCCTCTAAGTGAATCTGACACCAGGTCTGGTCGAGTGGTCTTGAGTCTGAAAGTCTAGTGGAGCCTAGAAAGAACCCCTGGGGGACCCTGCTCTTCCTCACCACGGCCATCTGCACCAACTTGCAGGCTCCTATCCACTCGGATGGGATGACGCACTCCAACCAGCCTGCTCCTGCGCATCCTCCACCTTCTCCAAGGCCAAGTCTCCTTGGTTTGCAGGCAGCATTAAAGGGCCTCTGGGTACTGACATGCAGCCCCCGTCTCACTGCCCAATAAAAATACTGGACCATGATGTTTCTGATCATTTAATGAATGTTTCACACATGCCCTTCACTGGGTTACATTTCACGACGATGGAAGCTGATGAACCACCCACCCAAGCACATGATGACTCACGATGTCCAGAAACCTGAACCCCAACCACAAAGAGCAAGGAACAGAGCGATCACTTAGCCAGAGAGTTCCTTTCCTTCTTCCTTCTCCTCCTCCTCCTTCCCCTAAGGGCCTTCTCCGGGAGTATGGACACTCGGGACGGGAGAAGGGGGCCGGGGCCCCATTGCTCACGTGCAAGGAGGGCACCTCTGCTCACCCCACTCCCCGGCTGCAGTAAGAAGCCACAGAGGCACAGGCCGGTGGGCCTGCTCAATAAATAAATGGGTGACTCCCAGAAGCCAGCACAGCGGGCTGGGGGGCCCAGGGACACGTAGCTGAGGAAGTCCCCCCGGGCCTGGCCAGTGTGCGCGCTACGTGCTGCACACCAGCACATCTGCAAAGGGTCCCTGGAGGATCTTGTTGAAAATGCAGCGGACCCACACCAGGTAGGTGGTGAAGGGCTTGATGTTCTCGGTGAAGGTGTGGTTCTGCAGGGCCAAGATGTAAGGCACGTAGGTGTTCTCCCCCTGCTCCTGGAGCCACACCTCATACTTCACCTCCCTCACCTTCAGGTACCTGAGGTTCCATGGGATCTGCCAGGAGACGGTGAGGCGGGCCTCCGTGGCGCCCTGCACCGACGCCTGGCAGCGGGCCTCCCGCACCTTGCCTGGGTAAAGGCCAACTGTCCACCTCTGCTTCCGCGGCCCTGGCCGGCCCTTCACCACACGCCGTATGGTCTGGATGAGGGACGGGATGTCCACCTTGGTGTCCTGGTAGATTCGGAAAAGCCACTCTGGGTTCCGGCAACACAGATGTCTTGGGACCTCGCGGCTTTGTAGGATACGGGCCTGCTCGGCCCGATCTAGGTGGGTGATGCCCCCCTGGTCCCAGGGCCGCTCGGGGTGCGTGACCGTGTTCTCTGGCATCATGTTCCGCCAGGCGACATACTGGAGGTCCATGCCGGGCAGCGTGGCCAGCGTCTTGTAGGGGGTGTAGTGGTCAGGGTCGACGGCATACGGGAAGAGCTCCACGACGGTTGCCCCTCGGGGCAGGAAGAGGGCCGTGACCAGCTGGGCCCCGTGCATGCTGACCAGCATGGAGGCGTTGCTGACCAGCCGCACGACATCCGCAAAGGCATGGTCTTCCAGGGACACCGTCACTGTCTTCATCTGGAACTCTTGTGCCAGTGCCAGCAGCAGCTCTGCCTCATTGAGGATGAGTCTGTTCTGGGTGCGGCTAAAGACCAGAATGTACTCCTCGCCTAGGGGGCTGACCGCGTGGCTCACATTCAGCTTCTCCGTCACGAACCTAGCGAACTGCCGGATCTCATTGCCCGAGACAAGGATGTTGGCCTTCGGGCCCTGGGGCTGGACGAAGCCATACTGGTACCAGGTGGTGATCTTGGAGAGGCCCACGAAAGCATGAGAGAAGCACAGGAGCCGGCCCAGGGTCTTTAGCTGTGCCCGCAGCAGTGGCTGCTTGGGGCTGAGAAGCTTGTAGAGGTCGAAGTGCGCGCCCTCACCCCAGCCCTCCATGAAGAAGAGCCGGGCCTCCTGGGCCAGGCCGGGGAACTGCCGCAGGGTGTAGAAGAGAGGCAGCAGGTCATCGTGGAAGACGTGCATGAGGTTGTCAGGGTTGAATCGGTTGGCGATCAAGGCCACGTCGGGCACGAACACCGGCTTGGGCATGAAGCGCAGGGCGGCGGCCGGCAGCTCCACGAAGTTGAAGTACTGGGTGTTGTGGTCCTCCACGGTGGACAGGTCAAGCAGGGCGGGCTGGAAGCGCCGGGAGCCCAGGTTAGGCAGCATGACAGAGCTATTGCTGTGGAAGAAGATAAACTCCTCTGCCTCGTTGGAGTAGCATAGCCATTTGAAGCGGCAGATGCGGTCGGTGTGTGTGCGGCCCGTGCACACCATGCTCGTGCCGCCCTCCATCAGGATCTGCAGGGCCTTCGGGTAGTCGATCCTCAGCGTTGGGGCTGGCTCTGGGGCCTGCCGGCCAAGGGCCAGCTCCTCCTCCAGAGTGGCCGCGTGCTCGCGCAGCCGCACATGCTTCCACAGGACAGCCGCCAAGACGGACACCAGGAGGGCGTTGAACACCGCCGAGAGGTGCATCCTAATGCTGCCGTGGGGCCTAGTGAGAGGATGGCCTCTGGGGAGTGCCACAGGCCTGGCGGGCTCTAGCCATCCCTGCAGGCACCCTGAGGACTGGCAAAAGCCTGTAGGAGAGAAGGAAAAAGCAAAGGTGTTGACAGTCTGTCTGCAGTCATTTTCAGCCCCTGATGTGGGACAGGCCCTGTGCTAGGCTCTACACCTGCTAGCGCACTGGATCCCTGTCCTATGTGGGCAGGATGGATTAGACTGTCACTCTCTCCATCCCTTGCCCTCTGTTTCCATGAGGGGAGTAGACCTCCCTCCACCTTGACTTGAGGCCTGGCCACATAACTAGCCTTGGCCAATGAGAGGTCAGCAGACAGAGCAACAGTTCTGACCTGGCTGGGGCACTATTCCCAGAGGTTCTGACTCAGCAGGCCTGCAGCATGGCTCAGATACATGCATCGTGTTCCTCCGCCTCATTCTCCTGTCTGCTGATGGAGTATCTGAATTCACCTTTATTTATCTAGTGTTTTCAAGAGCATCTCTTGATACAGGTTTTTCAGTGGTTACTTTAGGCCCCATATTTCTTTGTCTCTCTCTCTACTGAACTGACATTTTGCTTTTCAAGTATGTACAGACACCTTACCGCTATTGTGTCACTCTGCCACGCTGTCTTTCTAATCTCTTACGTGTCTCCTCTACATACATTGAGACTCACAACCAATTGTAATTTTTGCTTCAACTGTCAAATGTAATTTCCTCGAGAGGAAAAGGAGGCTACTAGATTTACACTTATTTTCACTTTCTGTTCCATCTTCATCCTTAATGTTCCAGGTTTCCTTCTGTGATTTCCTTTCTTTGAATAACTTTCCTTAACCATTCTTTTAAGGAAGCTCTATTGGCAACAAATTCTCAGTTTTCCTTCCTGTGGAAATGTCTTGATTTCACCTTCAAAAGATATTTTCACTGGGTGTAGATTTTGGGATGACAGTTTTTTCTTTCAGCATTTGAAACTCACATTGTCCGCCTGCTTCTGGCCTCTGTGGTTTCTGCTGAGAAGTCGGCTGCATTTGAACTACTGCTCCCCTCAAGGTAATGCCCCCTTCCTCTCCTGGGGCTCTTAAAAGGTTTTTATCCTGTCTGGGTTCGCTTACTCTTGAATCTGCAGGTGTACCTTCTCAGCCTCACAGTGCCCCCTGGGATTCCAATTACAGAGTGGGGGTGGAAATCTATGCGCCTCAGTTTGTCCCAACTGATACACTGGAGCGCCTCACCACCAAGGGGTGGGGAAGGAGTCCAGACGTCACTGACACCCAAGGTGACTGTGGTAGGGCTACTTTATCACCACTGGGCAGTGGTGAAAGCCCTGGCCTCCCTCCAGTGCTATCAAATGGGGGGGGGGGCAGGTTGGAGAGGTTGAGGGGGCACCTGGTAACCACAGGTGGAGCCAGAGGTCCATTTGGCCTTATGAAAGCTGGGAGGGAAAGGTGGCGAAGCAACCTTCCTGGTGTTTTGTAGGAATAAGGTACCATTGTCAAAAAGATTTCTGTTCCCCTGGACCTCTCCTTTTCCAGTCCTTTGACGAGCCAGAACAAGCTTTCTTTGGGGCTTTTTTTTTGTTCTGTGCCTGTGGCACATCTGGGTTTCAGGTTCCTCCAGCACCAGGATACGTAGGAATAAGAAAACTCTGGAGACTCACTACAGTATTATCCTGTGAGCTGCAGGGCCCTAGCCGGCCCACATTCTTCTCTCCACTCTTCATTCTGATGTTTTATGCTCAATGTCCTGTATTTTAGCTGTGTGAGTGGGAGGGAAAGGGATAAATGTGTCTCCACATAATGATCAGAACCCAAGTCTCAGTGGCATCTGCCTTTTTAACAAGCTCCACAGTGATTCTGGGATACGGTGAGATTTGGGAGAAATCAAGTGGCTCTTAATCAAAGAATGAGGCCATGAATCCTGACAGGCCCCCCAAACTGTTATGCAATCCAGCATCAATTCAAAATTATAAAGTCAGAGTCATGTCTCATCATGAGACATGGTGAGCGAGGGCTGTCTGGGATCATGGGAACCCAGTGGTCTGCAGACCTTGGTCCTTGGGAGTTGCTCAGGGTGGAGGTGAAAAACCAGGATGTGAATGCAAGGTCTCAGGTCTCTATTAGTCCAAAAAGAACCATGCCTTTAACCTACTTTTATATTTAGGGGTGCTAGAGAGATCGAAGTGGTCTCACAAAATTAACGTCAGTTGAGAATCTCAGAAAGTTACATTATTTGAAAGCAGGGTCTTCACATATGTAATTTGTTAAGGATCTCAAATGTGATTATACTGAATTAGGGTGGGCCCTAAATTCAATGATGAAGACAGATTAGAATGAGGCCCACCCAGGATCACCAGGAGCCACCAGAAGCTAACATGAAGCATGGATCTTCCCCTACAGCTTTCAGAGAGTATAGCTGTCAATATTTTGATTTTGGACATCTGGTCTCCGGAACTGTGAAAGGAAAAAATTCTGTCATTGCAAACCAAGTCTGTGATCATTTATTGCAGAAACCTAGGAAACAAATTCAGGTACTATAAGGGTTAATTTAAAAAGAAGGTTATGCTTAAGGAATTCCACTATTACAAAGGTTAACAACCGCTAAACCTTCCTCATTTTAAAGAAGAGAAGCAATTTACCCAGAATCACACAGCACATCTACGCTTAGCCAGGATTACAAGCGGAGGTGGTCCTCACCCATGGTGCAGCGCTGCCTCCCACAGGCTGTGGGGACAGCTGTCGACACCAGGCCTGGCTGTGCAGCTGTGGTCAGGGCCTAATGAAGGTCTATGGCCTCACGCAGTCCAGCTTCTTCACGGCTCCATTCAGCTCTGATGGGGAGGGGCTGCTCTGAAGCCCCTCGGGGAGCCCTCTGGAGCGCCACACCCTCTGCTAATCCACGACTACAGTGAGGCAGATAGTCAGAGCACTGTGTCTCTGGGCACCAAAACCACCAATTAGTCTGCCCGAAGGGTTGGTTATTTTGGGAAACCCTTTTGTAGGTGTCAGTAATCAAATTCATCAGTAGTTGTTACATGGCCTCCGCAGCCAGCCTGGGCCAGTCGCTGCTGCATGCCTGCATGACAGTTCCCGAAGAGCATGCGAGCTGCCTGCCTAGGAAAGTCTGAAGATAAAAAGACAGAGACTCAAGATTTAACCCCAGCTCCACGATTTACTGTGTCCTTTCTAAACTTGGGGTCCCCAACAACAAAAGTGAGGGTATAGCACCCACCTCACAGGGTGGTGGAGTCAGAAATAACTATTAGTTGGACCTCGTGAATGCTCTATTCATCTGTTTCTGATGGCAAGAAATAGCAATTTCCTACAACTAAGTTCAGCCTCATAGGTAATGTCTAGAAGACAGGAAAAGACCAAAAAAAAAAAAAAAAAAAATCAGATCATAAACAAAGGGGCCCAGGGATGCACAATAAAGTTTGGCATTTTGAAACATTCTGGACACACTCGGCTGACTTCATCTGACTTGGAAGTAAAAGCTGATCAGTTCAGAGGCAAGAACTGTCACTTTTCATCACAATCATTTGAAACACAGGCATTTAAATCAAAGCAGAAGATTCCTCCCGAAGATGGACACTGAGACCAGACAGTAGATAAGTCACTGGAGGCACCTTGTTTCTCGGGCCTCCAGGTCAAGCGCATTCATAAATTAACATGGACACTGTTTCCACCCAGCATCCTTTTCCTTCCTCTTCCCCAGGGTTGTCCAGATACCCTCCTCTCCCCTTGGCGCCCATGAGATGCAGAGGAAGCCACGCTCTGCCTCTTACTTAAAGGATCAGTCTGTGGATGGCATGCTTCTGGGCTAGTTACTGGCCAGCCGTGGCATACTACCTCTGTAGGACTACGCAGATTGAGGGGAAGGCATCATATTCCACGTTCCCATGCATTAGAAAGAAAAAGAAGGTGCTATCCCAAGGCCATTGCCTGCTCTCTGCTGACAGCGCAGACACCAGCTTGACAGCAAAGCCGGGATGCCAATGAGAAGAGGTACCAAGGGCACAGGATCTTAGTGGAGCCCACAGGACCCTGGACCCCTGTCCCCAGACCTCCTGCTATAAGATGGTAAATCACCTATCCGTGAAACTGGTTTGAGCAGGGGTTTTGGAGTCTCACAGCCCAGGATGATCTAGCTGGCACAGGGAGAATGTCTTTGCAAGGTGCCATGCGTGAAGCAACACGCAGAGGTTGGCCTGGCTCTCCTAACTCTGAGCTCTAAGCCAGTGGAGCGACTCGGCATCAAAGGCCCTGCTAACGTGGGTAAACACAGTCCTCCCCAGAAGAAACACTCTTCTGAGAAATGCAAGCAAATGACAGAAGCATTTACTGTGGGCCAAAGCAAACACAGGTCCAGCTGCTGGTAGGGAACGTGGACCAGGGCGAGTTACTGTCACAGCACAGGCAGTAGGAGGGGCTCCAGTGAGCTCTGTGGGCAGTAAGTGTTAGACCCTTTCTGAGGAAAAACTAGTCCTTCTGGCTCCATTATTTCCTAGAGCTTCAGAAGGAACAGATGTGTCATCAGGGGTGGGGGACTGTCCAGGGGGAGTGACCCAAGAAGACCAGACAGCCCAGTCTGGTTGAACTAGATGGTCTGCACAGAGGAGAAGTAGGAGAGAAACTGAAAAAGCAGCTAAGTCTAGAATGTCAATAGCCTCGGTGCTGGGTCCAAGGATTTGAATTCTACTCTGCAGGCCAGAGGAGCTACTAAAGGCCTTTGAGCAGAGCAGCAGCCTGGAGGTGGGGGAAGACAGAGGTAGAAAATCTGATTGCAAGCTCTCAGCCTCAATTTCTCTCCACCCAGTACAGGAGGAGAGCCTGGGGGTTAGGACGGGGTCCTCGAGGAGAGTCCCCAGGAACCTGGTGGGTCGCACTCTAAGTGAAGGGGCACAAGGAGTGTGTTCCTCATCACAATTCAAATGTCTAAGTCTGTAGATGATTTAAATTTGAAATCAATTCTTTCAATTAAAGGTAGTCCTTTAATGAACCTCCTACTCACTCACATCCCACTGTGTCTTTTTGGTGCCAAAAGAATTGAATAAAATCACAATTACCATAAGGGTGAATGAACCTGTTTTTCTTATGCAGGTTTTCATGGTTCTTTCTGGAACAAGAGCTGAGAACCTCTGGTCCAGCTATAGGATGAGAGGACAGGGTACCAGCAGCGACCCTCCCAGCTGGGTTGACTGCACCTCTAGTCGCCCTGCTCATCCCTGGGGAAGGTCTCCATGAGCCTAGAGCCCCTGCAGCCAAGACACCTGCTCAAGAAGTGCTTCTCACTCTTTTCAAACCCATTGACAAGAAAGTTTTTCATACCCCGAAGTGACCTGTTAAGTCCAGCGTCCCTTTCCTCTAAGAATCCCTCAATCACAAGAGACTCTCTTCTGCAATATCTGCTCCCCAAGACTGAAGGATTGCATCAACCTCGACTTTCAAAAGGTAATGTTTTATATTTATATCTGTGTATGTGAAAATCAGATTGTTGAATATACTTTTTCAAATAGATGCCCCCTCCTGGAAATTCTCTACCAGCTAAGAACTACTTTGCTATTAGGTTGAAGCACATTAAATTGCTGACACTTGATTACTTCTGATCAGTGTCCATGGTCCGTACCATCATGGTGGTGTGGACTTTGCAAGGCTGCTTCAGAGGGAAGACCTGTGAAGAACAGGATACAACCATCATTGGAATCTGACATCTCTCCAGGAGGTAAGAGGAGGAACAAGGACACAGAAAGAGATTATCTGAAGGTCAGGAGAGGAACAGAACTGAGAAATTATGGGATGGGACAGAAAGGGTTTAAGAAGGAAACACAAAGGTAAGGAGGACAGGGTACCTCACTGTGGGCTGGTGTGACCACCGTACGGAACTCAGTTCAGATATGGGCCAACAACGAAGAGGGACTCGTGCTGGAATGATGGGGGGGGGAACCCAAGCAGAAGGTACAGCTGGGTGTATACGAGTGTGTACCCATATACATATAGCTCTGGAGCACCAAGGAGCCTGGAAAGAATGACATCACAGCAGCCAAGTACACTTAGCACTCAGATCTCAGTTCTAAATATCAGTCTCCACTAAAGGAATCAGGACTACTTGGAGAGTAACTGTTTCCAGGGCTTGGGCGGGGAAAGTACCAGATGAGATAGGAACATCTTGTAGTTTCAGAATGTAAGGAAGTTCTCTCCAAAAATTATGAGGAATATAAAAAAGGCACAGGAGCCAACCTGAAGGAGCTCCCAATGGCTTAATCTGGGATAATTAGAATAACAAAATTAAAAAGCAATAGTGATTAATTATAACCCATGGGGACAGGGGAATAACTTCCCTGAGTCGATGATATAAATAAATAATTGAATGAATAAATGGAGAAGGGACAGATCTTCCTTACAGTAGAATTTCAATGAATAAATACAGAGGTGAGGATGAAAACAGAAAAATCGCCATTTGGCAAATTTCGCAGTAATAATTGTTTCAGGCAAGATCCACTGCTGGATGCTAAAATCAGTGGGTGAAAGGATGAAAAACAAGATATTTGCAAAGTCTGGAAGTATCTACATGAGATACATATTAATTGCAATGGTAAAAATAGAAATTTCACAGTAGGGAAGTCTGGCAGACAACCCTGAACCAATCAACACTGACGCCATCAGTAATAACGTGCTGACGTCATGCGCTCCTTGATACAAGGCACACAGGGCGCCTCACTTCTGTAATCTTCTTGCCCAAAATAAACAACTTTAATTTCTATTATAAATAGGGACACTAGTGTTTAGTTCTAGCTCTAGCTCTGAATATGGCCTGTAGATTAGTTAAGAGAAAATATTGAACCCAAGTTCAAGGACGATCTACAAAATATCTGACCAGCACTCTGTACGAAAGTGAGGAGGTGCCCCATATCAGACGAGACTCTAAGCTCTAATTGTGATGTGGGTCCTGGACCAGAAAAGGACATTAGTGGGACAACTGGTGCAACTTAAATAAGGTCTGTGGTTTAGTTAATAGTGTGGTGCTAATTTCCTGGTTTTAATAATTATACTGTGGTTATGTAGGATGTCAAAATTAGGAAAGCTGAGTGAAGTGGCTTTTCATAATGTTTCTATAAGTCAAATTTATTTCAAAATAAGAAGTTACAAAAATTGGATAACGGAAGAAACAAGAGAACATAAGTGTTTACAGGTAAAATGACGTGTATGGTGTGTTCTAAAACACTCTAGCACAAAGCACGTGGAGAAAAATGGGACAAGAGCAGGGAACTGGTAATTGTGGAAGGCAACAGATTCCTTTATATGACCCTCCTGCTGGACATTTTCTATAATCAAAAGTTACAAAGCTAACAATAAAGAATCAAATAATTTGCTATTATAAATGACAAAATTGGGGGCATGAATAAGTAAATCACTAAGATTCAGAAAAATAAATAAAACCCTCCCTGGAGAGATAAGGGACAGATACCTGAGGCATAAGGTGATGCATGTCTTGCTCTGATCATGGAGACAAGAACAACTTCCCAAGGAAGCTAAAGTTAAAACAGTCCCATCCATGGAAGCTCAGAAGGCAAGAGCCCCTAGGAAAATGAGGGGAGGGGAGAGGAAGACCCAGCTCTAACCTGAGTGGGGATCTAGCCCCAGGTACTCACAGCCTCTCCAGTGAACATCTGCTACCTGCCCCTCCCTTAGGTGTGCCCGGTGAGAGGCAGGCTTGGCAGCAGGTGGGGATGTGGAGCAGAAACCACAGGCAAGGAGGTGGCCAGGGATCTCCTCTGAGCCTGGGGAGAACCTGGGGGACCAGCGGTGCAGTAGTTGATCCCAGTCAAGCACTGAACTCAGGGCCTTGGGGCAAAGCTTACTGGAACCAGGACACAAGGGTGGGCCTCATGGAATAAAGAGGTAATTAGACAGAGAAGAGCCTTTGAGATGGCGGGGGGTGGGGGGGGGTGGGGGGGTGTTCTAATTAGATGCTAAGTCCTCCAGCAGTAATGGTGTTGACAAAAGCAGGACAAATAAAGACTGGTGGGAGTAGTTCTTTACTGGGCACTCAGGCTCTTGAGTTTCCCTTGAAAGAGGGGAAATGGGAAGGAAGGTTTGCTGGGAGGCACCGATCATTTCGCTAGCAATAGTGTGGTGGTCAAAGCAGGGGTCCCGGAGGTTAGACTGCCCATGTTTCTAACTTTGCCTCTTACAAGTCAGGCAGCCTGCACCGTGTGACAGGAATGGACAGATAAATCCCATACTCCTGTGCTCCCCAGGCAGGAGAGCGCTGAGGCACAGCTTCCACTTCCCCCAGAATTCTCTGTGGGGTTAAGCAGTAGCACAGTGCCTTTTCCCTTTCTGGTCTCACTTCCTCACTCCCCTATTCGCGTCTATGGGAATCAAGTGCAAATAATCTACTTGCACTTGAACCCTCATCTCAGATTCTACTTTTGCAGGAACGCTAACACAGCAGTCAGACAGATGGACAGCTGGCCTTGCACTCCTGCCTGCTGTGAAGGAGCCCAAATGCGAAGCAGCTAACAAGTATGGGGCAGTCAGTGGCATTATGAAATCCTCCCAGTCTGTTTCCCGCTCCCCATTCTGTCCTCCTCCCCGATGCACTGCAGTCCCCAACCTAAGCCAGCAGAACGGAGGGATCAGGCACAGGATCAGAAAGGCATTCAAAAGACGAGAGGGAAGCAGAGTACATTAATCAGACCCTTAGTCCTAAGAAGATAAAAGAGGTCATTCTCCATCACTATATCGAAAGGATCCTAGATAATAGACTCTAGGAATAAAATTCACAATAATGAAGTATAAATGAGCCAAGCTGCTAACTGACATACAGGCCCAGTGATGTCCCTCTTCTCCAGGCCAATTTTCACTGCTTCTGCGGCTCCCAGTGCCTGGCGCCTGTAGAGGCTGCTAGTCTGGGTGACAACAGGGCAGAGGCAGGGAGGCAGAGTGGTGACAGAGAACTCAGATCACCACCTTTGGCCATGGAGACAGAGGACTCAGTCAGGCTGCTGCCCTCTGCAGGACTGTGACTTGTCTGACCAACTGGGCGTGCTCTCTATTCAGCCCCCAGGTCACACCAACTGAGCAGTGCCACTCTGGGCAGCCTCCCCAGGACAGTGGCAACCTGAGGATAAGCTCCCTTTCAGACTGAAGGCGTCCAAGCTCCACTCTGTCACTGGGCTCTGCCGAAATGGGTGGAGGGCCAGAATCCCAGCAGCAGCAGGTACTTACCCTGCCGTGATGGGAACTCCCTCCACTTCTAGGCAGTCTGCTCTCCTTTGTACTTACTCAGAAGTGAACCCACTTCTGAGCAGCAGGGCAGCTTCACCCTTGTCTGCAGTCACATTTGGAAACATCTCACGCTTGCTGAGCTCCTGCTCTGTCCAGTGCTGTGCTGGGTCTCTGACATGCACACACAACTCACTCAGTCAGGCGGTTCTCCATGTCCACACTGTCCAACCAGAGAGGCCTGCAGGCAGGACCACGTGTCCACAGGCTGAGGTTTGAGCCCATGCATGCCCACCTGGGCTGCCCCTCAAAAACCCTTGTCACAAGGCTGGGTTCTGTCCTTTACAAAGATGTTCTTGGTAAAGCCAAGTGCAGAGAGGTCAGAAATCTACCACAGACTCCGACGTGGAGAGGCTGGCCACAGCATCTGTCAGTGTGTTTTGTTCTTTTTACCTGGAAATAATTCCTCCAGACTCACAAAAAGTTACTCTCCTACATTCTTACCCAGATTTACCAACTACTAATTTGACACATTTGTTCTATCATTCTCTTTTCTTCTGAACTATTTAAAAATAAGTTGGTGACATCTTGTGTCTTTGGCCCTAACACCTAAGCATGTACTTAACAAGAATGAGAACATTCTTACACAGCACAAATTCAGGAAATTAATAACGATAAGGTATTGTCACTAATCCGTGATCTCTACTGTGGTCCAGAACCCAACCCAGATGAAGCCAAGCCTCTGGTCACCATAACTCTCTAGTTTCCTCCATCCAATCTGGGCCTGCATCTTAAGTCTTTCTTTGACTTTTTATGATCTTGACAATTTCGAAGAGTCAGGGTCAGTTATTTCCTCGATTTGAGTCTGTCTGACGTGTCCTCATGATTAGACTCGGGTTATATACCTGGATCAGTCTTTTCAGGGATCGGAGTCTGTATGCTTACCCGGTCATACGACCCTATTCGGGTGAGTCTTGCTGGGATACTCTCTGTGGGGCAGCCAGGATTGGGAAGGATGGAGAAACCCTATCCTGTGTGGGGTGCTCAAAAAAACTAGGGCCACTTCCCTGGAAAGGAGAAGCCCCTGGACCAGGGCAGTCCTCAAATTCTGCATGGTGAGAGTGAGGCTGCTCCAGAAGAGGGGCTACAGCTCTTTCTAACCAACTGACACAGACATGGTGGTGTTGTAACCTCCCCCAGTCCCCAAGCACAAACACAGACTCCAGGTACACACAGGCCCCAAGAGCTGCTGCCACTCTGCTCCAGCATGGCTGTGCGGTGTGCTCCAGCGTCCCAAAGTAGGTCTGCAGAAACAAGTCACCAGGAGGAAGATTTCAGTGTGGGGGAGGAAGAGGCCTTCTCTAAGGGCTATATAGCTGTTGGATCACAGAGGAATCTGCTACTGTGCAGGGCAGAAAGCCCATGCCTGAAGTGGTCCTGTGAAATAAGATCAATCTGTGAGAACTATGAATAGGTGGGGAGGGGAGTGGTCATGGGGTACTCCAAAGCAGGACTCAGGGTGTGACCCAGGATCAATATCACCCAGGATACTAGAAATGCAGCCTCTTGGGCCCTCCTTCAGGCCTGCTGAACTAGAACCACTAAGGGTGGGACCCAGATATCTGTGTTTCAATAAAGCTGCCAGGTGATTCCTGTATGTGTACACTTTTAAGAACTGCTCTAAGTTTTTTCAGATACCTCTCAATTCCATAATTCTCTGCTTCTAAATACCCAGCAGGACACTTCTGTCTAGCCAAGAGTCAACAACCCATCCAAGATAGGATAACCTTCTCCATCAGTAACAGCTTCGCCTCTGCTAAGATGTGGCATACACCTAAGTTCTGGGGCAGACTGAGAAGCCTGACACACTCTAAGGCCCCCTGAGAAAAGTTTCCTCAATCTACTCCTTCCCAACTAAGTGGCATCACTTGGGGACTGATGTGGCAAAACAAAAAAACCCAGCCTGTCCCTAGGTCACAGTTAGATGGCTAAAGAACAGGCCTGGGTCTAAAGCAGCCACCTTGGGAGACACAGGGAGAGGCCAGATCCAGTGCTGGCACTCATATCAGATGGCCACACACACAGGCTGACACAGAAGAGAGGTTCCTTGAGAAACGAGTCCCAGAGCAGGGAAGACTGAACTGCTTCTCAGACCTCACAATGGCTGCTGTGCTGCCTTCCTGAAAGCCCTGGAACGCGCAACAACTGTTAGTAACTCCTGATACCACCCCAGGATGTGCCACGATTGCTGCCACAGCCCCACTGCTGAAAGACCCCGGGTGAGTCTCCTCACGGGACGTGGACAACAAGCGGACACAGGGCCTGTCCTGGAAGCAGCAGTAACAGTGCAACGTGCACACCAGGGTTCCCAGCCCTTCCCGGAGGCTTAGCTCAGGGCTGAGGCCCTACTACCAGCAAGCAAGGGGCCCTCTGTCATACTTCAAAAGGGGGAAAAGAAACAACTGAGTCTTAAGACTGTACCAACGCCAGTGGCAGAGTGCCAAGTCTGATTCTCTGACGGATGCTGGGCCCTGGGTGTGTACCAGAGAGGACGTGGGAAGTCAGACAAAATGGGGGGACAGAGCGCAGAGGAGGCTAGCTCTGGAAGAGGAGGATGGTGCCCTCTGGACAGGGTTAGAGGTTACTGCTACCAGCATCTTACTGAGCACCGACTATGCCAGGCGATGCGCTAAATCCCTTTCTTGCCCTTTTTCATTTAAGTCTCACAGAAGACCTCCACTGCAGGTATTAGTATTATCTCCACTTCCTTTTAATATGAAGACAATCTCAGAGGCTTAGCAGGGTTGAGTACCTTGCTCGTACCTTACAGCTCAAGCCGGTCACCAGGATTCAAGCCTGTTCTGCCTCCAGGGTCTTGTTCTCAAGCACTATGCTCGCCTGCCCTCAGACCTGAGGTACAGTCAGTGACAGAAGCAGGGTGGACCTCAGGGCAATGTGCTTTCATTACTCAAGGGAGAACAGGTGCAGGTGGCTCCTGAAATATAAACCTGTCCCTCAGCAACTGAGGCTTCTCTCGTGTAATGACTCCCCACCCAGCGGACAGAGAGACCAGGCAGTGGCAGGTGACTCAGGAAGCTGACCACCCTCTTACCCCAAGGACAGGCTGAGTGACACACTGGGGCGATCACCGTCTTATCTGTCCTGGGCTATGCCGGGAGGGGTAAGCCACCAATTTAAAGTCACAACACCGTTGCTTTTTAGAGCTAAAAGAACCCTTGGAAATGTCTTGCTTCAACTCTGTATTTTATAAAAGAGGCGGTGTGAGCTCTTGCAAGCCGCCAAGACGAACACATCAGCATGCTGGCTCTCCGTCCTCCCTTTCCTCACACCAGCAGCGATCCTTCCAAAAGCAGAAACCAGGCCCATAGAGGAAGTGTATATCCCCAGACGTTCCCAATCCTACACAAGACCACTTGTTATTGTAACCAAGCTCTCTCTCCAGGCCTCACTCTGACTGCACTGTACCCCGGCCCAGCGGTCCATGATGAGAACCTCAAGGGGCAAAAGAATTTGCTTCAGCCTCAGACTCCCCCAGTAGATGCCCTCGCCCAGGTTCTCTATTGGACAAAAACAGCTTCATCCAAACTCCCACATGGGGAGGAAACATGCAGGCAGTCGCAGTCATGAGGAGACGCCCTGCTGAGACACTGGAAGCTGCTCCAGGTACAGCTGTGTGTCCAGAACTGCAGACCACAGGCAGCAGAACTGAATGGCGCTGGTTCTGGAGCAGAGAGGGCAGGATGTGCGCTCCCATCCTTCCACCTAGCAACTGAAAAAATTCTTCTGCTTCTTTTGACATACAGAAAGTTGTACATAATTCATGAGCAATCTAACCATCACCTTCAAAAATCTTCTCCTGCCCTCTTAGTTTTGTTTATGTGTGATACGAACACTTCCATAAGATCTACCTTCTTTGCAAAATTAAGTCTATAAAACAGTATTGTTAACTACAGCAGTGTGTTGCACAGCAGACTTAGTTGTCTTGTTTACCTGCAACTTTATGTCCTTCGACTACAATCTTCCCAATTCCCTTCTGTCAGCCTCTGATAATCACCACTCGACTCTGCTTCTGAGTCTTTTTGGATTCATCATATATGTGGCATGCTGTGTCTGTCTAGGCCGATTCATAACCCCTGCAAGCTTCCAGTGCCTGGTCTGAAAAACAGATACAATTACACCTTCTGCACAGATGGTTTTCTGAATTCAAAGACACAACAGAGGCAAAGCACAGTGCCTGGTAATTTTTTAAACAATATTATTATTAATTATAACAATATAATAACTCCATTCACTGGCTATTACGCTACACCAGAAAACAAGGCTAAGTCACATACATGATTATCTCATTTATTCCTTCCAACAAACCTAAAATAGAAGTTAACCTTCTATTCCACATTTGAGGGCATATACTCAGAGTCCTTAAGTGGTGGCGAGGATGGGAACCCAAGTCTGACTCCAAAGCCTATGGTGACATTTGTCGGTTCTGCCATACACATTCATTATTCCATCTAATTTAGAAAAAGCTATGAGGTGACAGTCTTAGGGGAGAGTATCCACTGGCAACCTAACTCAGAGTTACGAGGGCCCTTGGAGCATTTGGTAATTTAATTTCCTGGTTAGCTCAATACTCACTAGGAGCCTTTGTTTATTGCTGAATATTCTGAAGCACAGTTCAGAGCCAGAACTTGCTAACCAGACCAATTTGAAAAACTCCTGACACCTCAACACATCGACAACCAGGAAGCTGACAACCAGCAGCTGGTTCTCCTCTTTGCTGAGGATCTTCATTCTTCATTCAGAGCGTCTCCTTGCCTTCCAGGGTCCCAAGCCTGAGGAAGTGATGTGCAGGCCATCCCTGGGGAAGAGGGAACCTGTGTTCTTTCCTGGCTTAGCCACCCCTGGGACTGATTCCTCATGTGTAACATGAAAGAATGAGCTGGAAGACTGCCAGATCCATTAGAGCCAGAGAAGACGGCTGGCTCCCTGTAACCACAGACCTGGTTTCCAATCTCACCTCTAACACTTTTCATCATTAGAAACCATAGATGTTAACACTGGCTGCACGTTCACTGCGTAACAGACACCAGATCAAGGTCTAGTCTGGCATTTCATTTAACCCTCATAGCAAGCCATGATGAAGATACTTTGACCCCCATTTTGCAGAGGAAGAATTAGAGCCTCAAAAAGGGTAAGTGAAAGCCAGGATGTGCATGTCTACCAGGTGAAACAGTAAACATTTGGTGAATGAACCCTATTCTGCTTGTGCTCTTAACCACTAAGTCATATCAAGCTCACCCCATAACACTTCCATGTCAGGCCTGGCTTCCCCCAAGAGTTGGCAAAAAGTAAGCAGACTCTGGGGGCCCACCGCCACCATGTGCAGGACTCTGACCCGAGGATCCCAGATCTTGGCAGAGGATATCCATCAGTGATGGGGAGCCGGGCTCCTAAACACACGCCTTGAGTCAGAGTTCACTGAGTGTCTCCTTCAGAGGCTACCGGGCACTACGAACAGGTTCCTATCACCAGACACCCAGTAGGTGCCCTACTGAGCCGCAAGGAGCCCAGGCAACAGCTCTAGGCCCAGGGACTGCCTTCAACGGGCGCTCCGGGGTGCAGGGTTCCTCCGCGCACCTCATCTGGCTACCAGCCAGCCGCCCAAGCGCACCATCATGCCCCAAGCTAAAGAGTGTGGGACCCGCTGCCGGTGCCACCCCCGAGCGAGGGTGCCGCCGGGCCCGCGGCCGCAGGACGGCGAGTCCGCCTCCCCACACCCCCGCCCACCTCGCGCGCCTCCCTCATCCAGCACCTCCCGTCACTCCTCCGTTCGGCAAACTCCCCTGGCGTGCCCCTCACCCCAAGTTCGGCACCCCGTCCCCTCCCGGCGGAGGTCCGGGGCCGAACCCTCGACTCCAGAGCCGGCCGGACCCGGAGCCCTAGCCGGCTGCGAAAGCGCGCGTCTCACCTGCAGCGCCGGCTCCGCGGACTGGAGCTGCCTCCGCCGACCCGCCAGCTGGGCGGTCTGCAGACCCGGCTCTGGCTGAGCCCGCCACCGCCTCCGCTGCCCCAAGCGCCGACTCCGAGCCCCGAGGCCCAGGCGGGGAGCGCCCGACTTGCCGCGCCGTCCCGCCCGCCGCCTCCAGGCTCGCGGGGGTCGGCTGTGCGCTTGCCCGGCTGGCGAGCTTCGCACGGCGGTCTGTGCGCTTGCGCAGGCTCGCAGGTTCGGCGGCCCCAGCCCTCCACGCGAGTCCTTGGCCTGGGAATCCTGGGAAATGTAGTTTGCATCGCGAACAGCCGTCCCTTCGACCTGTGGAATCCTGGGAGTTGTAGTTTGATCCTCGACCGACTGTTTTACTTGGTGTTAGGTTCGTGCAGTTGTGAGAGTCCTGATGGTAAACTTAAGCGCAAGGTAAATCAACAACCAGCTCACACGTCTTAAAAATATAATCCGGGAAATTAAATACAAAAGCAACGTTCTACTGTTGTGCCACGCCAACCCTCCCACCCCCACCCCGTGTATCCGCACGGGAGCTGCCGAAGGGCAGCCCCGCCCCAAACAGGGCTGTTGCCTCTGGTACTCACTGCCACTCTCAAAAGAAACATAGGTGCCGATTTCTTGATTCATGAATTTTAGCCCTCGACTTTCTGCTGGGGTAAGTAAGAATTTAACTCATTAAGATGTGCACTGACCTTGAGTTACGAGATAATTTCTGTCTGTTGAATTGAGAAAACCCTAACTCTGTGCTATCTTTGCAACTTCTTCTGAATCTATACTTAATTTCAAAATAAAAAGGTTAAACAGACAAACCAAAACTTGGAAATTGCTTTCCTCAGCTATACAATACTGATTAAATAAAATCATGGACCATCTAAGAAGTCATTGAAAGAATATTGCAAAATAGTACTTAGTTAATCATAGAAGCTACTTCTCACTATACCATATTTAATGGAAAAAGTTCCGAAGCAGTCAACATCATCCCGTTCTTAAAATGTATATCGACCCATAGAAAAGAGCCCAAAGGATACTAGCACACACTCGGTATGCTGAGATTATGGGTGACTTTAATTTTTATCTTGTTGGTTGCCTTTTCTTTTTCTGCAGTGAAAATTATTGTTCTGTTATCCTAAATTTAAATAGCTTTTATTTTTAAGAAAATCCCTTTGAATTTTTGGTTCTCTGCCAGAAAGCCAGGAATGGTCAGCTGATGGGAAAAGGCATCAAGTAGTCTAAGCAAGCCGCCCATTGCTGGAGGCAAGGAGGGATGGGTTCTGCTCAAAGCAGAGATTTGTTGGAATCTTAAACGACAGAGCCTGCAGGTCCCTTAGGATTCAGTTTGCAGGCAATAATGATGTTCCACTTTATGAGTCCATTATGTTTTAAAAACTGTTCTTGTGCTGGAGCATTAGTGAGACAGACAGGGAAGAGTATAGTGAGCTTTCCCTTCTTGTCCCCAGTGCATGTCCAGCTGTGACTCACTTTCATCAGCATTTCAATTTCCATTGCTATACTCCAGCCACATACCTTAAGGTTGCTGAGCACACCACTCACTGCATCTTAAATTCTATGTAACAAATGTGATGATAATGGTAGTGATGGGGATGGTTTAAAATATATCTGCAAATGATTTACCCTCCTTTCAAATGTGCAATAGTATTCTCTTTCTCTTGAAAAACTTAATGACTCAGTAGCATAATTTAATGACTCAGTTCTAATAAATAGAATCTGTCAGAAGCGATGCTATATGACTTCTAAAAGTAGGTCATAAAAATGATCAGTCTCTCTCTCTCTCTCTCTCTCTCTCTCTCTCTCTCTCTCTCTCTCTCTCACACACACACACACACACACACACACACACACACAGGCAGGAGGACAATTCAAATAATAATAGTCATTGGTAGGAACAAAAAGAAAAAGGCAGAGAATGGGGTGATTTTGAACTATGCAAAATTTACATGTCTTCCTCCAAAACTTAGAGTTTATTAAAAGCATTGCAATTGTTTAAACTTCAAATTCAGGAAATGGATGTGTCTTTTATAATTATCCCCTCCCTAGGTAGCATTTAATTGTCCACCTAAGCAAATGAATGGGGGGCTGGGTGGCTGGGGAGGAAGCTTACCAAAGTCCTGATTACACCTCCTGTTCATGCCAGAGGTGAGTGCTCACCCACGTCGGTGGGGGGTGGGGGGAGTGTCCCCATGGCAAATGGAGCTGGGATGCTCACATGCAAAACTGCCTATCATGCCACCCAGAGGGCACAGATAACCTTGAACAAAAAACATGCAATAGAGGTTTACCAGAAGGGTTATATTTTCTCAAATTATTAAATTCTAAAAAAGGTGTTTTGAAAACCTCTTGAAACTACATTGTAGCTACATCTGGAGAAGCCAGCCTGGATTCATGGCTGACAGAAGCGTTCTCATACGGTCTTTTTTCACTCTAGTTCTTTAGGGCCTCTCTGAGGCCTTTTATTTTTTACTTCTGATCTGGGCACAAATTCTATTGAGATTATCTGAGTTTCTTTTTCTTCATTTGCTTTGAGTCTGAGAATTCCTTCTAAAGATCTTAATTTCTTTATAAATCAAACGCACAGTAACTTAGATGCATTTCTAACTGAGTCGAGTTGTAGCAGGTTGGCAGAGTTCCTTCATTCATTTCATAGACACATTTTCTGTCATATTTTTTGAAATGACTAAGATATATAGGGCCACCTTAAATCAGGACAACTGAGGCAAGGTTGGAAGAGGGTGAAGGGAGGATGAATATTGTTGGAGTTTACAGGACTTGGCAGGAAAGGGCAGGAGGAATGAAAGTAGCTGGGACAGACCAGAGAGGTCCTTACGGGGTCACACCAAACTGGGTTCCATGTCTCTCCTTCACTTGACCTTGGAGTAGATATTTAATGACTTTTAGCGTCAGTTTTCTCCTGTGTAAAGTGGGAACAAAAATAATATACTGCATAAAGTTATAGTAAGGATTAAATGATATCATTTTTGTCTAAAACCAGCCACAAAACAGGGACTGAACAGATCATATCTCTTATTATCACTGTGGTAGCCAGACTCCAAAAAGGTCTTCAAGGCTTCTTTTGAAATTAAAGAATTAATTAGAGGACTACTTCGTATAAGCCTCTAAAATTATGTCTGGAATACATATTAAAATCTCTGAAGTAACCATTCTAAAAATAAACAATTAACAAGCTCATAGAGGGGATAAAATGAAATAATAACAAGTGATTAAATAAGTGACTCTAAGAAAGGAGAAAAAAGGAATATAACAGGAAAAAATAATGACATAG
The DNA here is from genome assembly GCA_004363575.1 of Solenodon paradoxus. Lineage (NCBI taxonomy): Eukaryota > Metazoa > Chordata > Mammalia > Eulipotyphla > Solenodontidae > Solenodon > Solenodon paradoxus. The sequence goes on along the minus strand of RJWH01003732.1, from coordinate 16,236 downwards.
TAGATTTAAATCACTAAGATATCAGTACATAATCACCTTTGTGTAAAAGGACGAAACTCTCTTTGTTAAAAAACAAAGAGTATCGCACTGGGTAAAGAAAAATGAAATTTTATTATGTGCTGCTTATAAGAAAGTACAAGAATTGAAAAAGGTATTCCACTTGTCTTACTCTTCTCCAAAGTCTCTACAATGAACTTACAATGTAGTTTAGTCATGGAAAACATTTCAAAAGAGTTATTAATATCATAATAATTAAGAGCCACCTAATCAAAGTTGCTTTTTTAAAAAGAAGTGTTTTATTTATTTGTACACTTTGCTGGTTCTTCCCCACTCAGGACGCAAACCCGGGTCCTCGGGGTAGATGTGGCTTGCAGTTGATGAAACCACTCCTCCACCAGGGGGAGTTTCTACACATACAGAAGCCTGAAAAGGCGTTTTCCCAGGGGGACCGCATAGCCAGATGCTGCGGCAGAGGGCTGAGCACCTAATAATGGCTTGGCCAAGGGCCCAGGAACCTGTCTGCTCAGGCTGCAGATCATTGGTAAAATGACATCTATGAGTCCGACTCCTTTCCGTAAGGCTTAGGCTACTCAGGATTACACGTGTAGAAAGAAAAAATATTTTTTGAAAAACCTTTTGTGTCTTCCTTGATGAAGCAGTAATAATATGATCATTGAGGGCAAAAGTAAAAGCCAAATGAAGCAACTTAAAATTACCCTTAATTTCACCATCGAGAGAGTACCTCAGTTAGCCTTTGGCTGCATCAGCTCAAACTGCTTTCTCTGTGCAGGGACGTCCAGATGCAGAGCAAGGGCATACTGTGTGGGTTGTTTTGCAATCAGCCTTTGCCACTCACCAACAGGGCACGAGTGTCTCTGTACAAAGAGTATTCGGGAAATGACAGTAATTCTCCTGGGAATCACAATCAGATTGGAATGAGGTTGCTGACTCATCTGCCTTGACCAACACCACTTTCCTTTAAGTGGCTTAGAGATGAATGCAGACATTTTTCATTGATTGTTTTCCTATTTTTAATAAGCCTATGATTTTCTTTGCTGACGCAGTCAAATGTTTTTACTTTGTTCACAATGAAAATATTTTACATTTCCGCTGGAATGAGTATAATTACATCAGTGGTATGAGCTAATTTCTCACTTTTTCAGATCATTGAGAATTATTTTATAGAGGTCAAAGAGAGCTTTAACCATGTATTTGTCCAATACCCCCATTTTATTGGTCAGAAAATGGAGGTCCAAGATAGATGGAACTGGCCTCGGGACATAGAGCTGGCAAATCATACATGTAAAGACCCCAGAAGTGGTTTGCACATTTTTCAAATGCTTCTGCATTTTGGGAATAGATAACCAGAAAGATGTGAGAATGTTGTAACATTATGACAAGATGGGATCCCTGATGTGAACATTCGATTCCAGCTGTGAGCTTCCTCCACTTGCAGGAACCCAGACAACTCTAACGGAAACTCAGGTCCGTGGGCTAATGAGAGACTAGCGTCCCTGGGACGTCAGTGAGGTCCAGTGAGGTTAAGGGTAGAGGAAGAGATAAGGAGGGTGAATACAGAGGCGCGTTCAGCAGGGTGTGTTGAATAGAAACTGGAGGAGTCAGATGATTGTCTGATGCAGGGATAAGTCAGTGATCAGGCGTTAGAACCACAGAAACAGAGTGGGCAGGGCCAGCTGGGAAAGTTACCAGATACTGGAAGCACTTTTCTGTAGCAGTGGTTCTCAGAGTTGTCCCAAAATGGCAACATAAGCATCACCTGGGAATTTGGATCCCCGCTTCCAGAAGTACTGAGTCAGAAGCTTTGTCTACATCAATCTTTTTTTCTTGTTTATTAAATTGTTGGGTGATTCTGATGCATGTTGGGCTTGAGAACCACTGGTCCAGCACTATGATTCTTAAGGCCTGGAATTGCACAGATCTGGACAATTGCACAGATCTGGACTCTTTCCCCTAAAAATCTCTGCTATTTATTCTGAGGTAGGATCACAAGCATCACTCCTCTCTCCCTCAAAGCTCCCAGGTCATTCTGAGATGCTGCAGGGGTGAGATCCACTATGGGAGGTGTAAGTCAGCTATAAAGTGCTTATCAAGGGCTGCTGACTTCCCACTGGCCATTTCTTGGGCAACCTCCTGGCTAGGAGCCTGGACAACTGTGATTAGCAGAAGTGAGCATCACCTCCCAGGATGTTCCCCAAGGGTGTTGTCCAGGATGAGACTTTCTCCAAGCTTTAGCTTGCAAAGTTATTTTTTAAGCTTTCCGAGCCCACTTACCCTGCATATTTGACTTCAAACTTCGCGTGTACAACCGCTTCTTTGTAGTCTAGTCTGTAAGAGCAGGCGGGGACCCCAGCGTCGGGGCGGGGTGTGGATCTGAACTGGCTGGCCCTGCCGGGTGTCTTTGTGGTGGACTCTTGTGGGGACATGCACTACAGACATACAGACACTCCTCCGTAAGTAAACTCATGTCTCTAATGGTTGCATCACAGGGTGCAGTGCTGCTCAGTACATGAAGACCCTTAGAGATTCGGGTCTCTTTCATAACACTCACTAATGTAGGAGAATGAGACAAGGTTGGGTTGATCGCTGCTGGTGTCCACGCAGATTGCTCAGGTAACTTTTAGGTGGTACCACCAAGATGCATGGGTGATGGGGAGAGGAATTGCTTGTTCAGAAACATTTCCCTGAGTTTCCTGGCCTTTCTCATGATTTCTTTCCTCCAGCCTGCCTTCCACAGAGCACCAGGTGCTACCGTCAAGGGGCTGGTGTCTCTTTACAACCACAGGACCACAGCAACTCAGAGTACTTCACTTTCCTCATGTCTTGTCACTAGTCTCCTGGCTTATTATCTTCTACTTTCCCTAGAAGCAAGCAACTGCATCAAGGGTGGGGAGGATGGGGTCACATAATAAAGTGGCAGCTTCTGGGCAATGACATGGGGGTGGCAGATGAGACCAGAGGTAGGAAAATCCCCGCAAAAAGTCATAGAGATGGATTCCACCAATGGACCTCACTAAACCATGGACCTCATGAACAAACCAAAGAAACTACCTCTTGGCCTCATTTGAACACACCTGTTCCCCTATCAGTAGATGATGTCGCGTCTTTCTCCTCTACTAGATAAACATGCATGTGCTTTCAAATATACTTTAGATGTATAATTTGTGTTCTGGATATTTCTCTCCATTGGATTGGACATGTCAAATTGGATTTAGCATGAATAAAAAATGGTTTCAGACTAGGTGAACTGAATATAGAACACTGCTCACCCTACCTACACTCCAGAGTAGAGTCACTGACTGCCTTCTAACTAATCAGACCAAGCAGATCCCACCAATTAAAATCAGATAAAAGTTTAGAGATGAGCCAAAGAGATGAGCAAAGAACAAATGTGGGGCATTCAAACAGACTATGCTCATCTAAGCTAAATGGAGCAAAAATTTCAGCATGATTTAATGGTGGTCTTTAAGGATGTTTTACACTGAACAATGTAGAACTTAGAAATGTTAGAACTCCAGCCCCAGACCTTTATTTGCAGATGAGAAAACAGAGGACCAAGGGACTTCAGCACCAATGATACTGCCACCTGGAGATAATTCGTGCATTTGTTGCCACCGCCATAGCTTGATGAAGGAGTGTTGTGATTCCCTTTTCCCGCATGGGGACAGTGAACTCAGACAAGCCAGGCGACTTGCTCAGTACCACACAGTGAACAGGTGTTTGAGGCAGGTGTCAAATCTAAGACTCCATAGTAAAAGCAAGGAAGAATGCAAAATGCAGAGAAATGAGATTGAATACTGATCAGGGTGGAAAAACCAGAAAAGTTTTCTCAGAGGAGATAACACCAGAAAGGGTCTGGAGGAATGGGTGGAAGTTTCCCAAGGAGACAAAGGGGAGAGCATCTTCAGGTAGTGGGGAGCAGTAAAGACATCGAAATGTGGAACAGGAGACAGCAAGTGGCTTGAGGAGAGGCAATGAGATTTACATTTTTTGTTTAATTTTAGTTTAAGATTTAAAATTTGAGAAGCAAAATGTTCTTCATTTATTACTGAAAAACTTTTAAGTATGTTTGGATTAACTTGAGTATGTGACTTGATGCTTTCAACTGCAAATCTTATGAAATTGCAATATAGATGAACTATTTCTCCTTTTTAAATTTAATTTAAATTTAAATTTGTGCCACCCCCAGCCCTGGCTCTTGAACCTGGGTTTGTGCTCTCATAGCCTTAGCCACCTGAGCTACAGAAGGGGACCAGGGTCAAGTATGTCTGATAATAATTTGACATCTTAATTGAGTAGTACTTGAAGTGTTTCTTATATGCCAGAATTCACAGATTTATTATGGAAAAATAATGCAAAATATCTCATTAGGTGTGCCCTGCTGACTTAACGGTTAAGTCGTGAACACAGTCCGCATACATTCCAAGGACCAGGGTTGCATGACCTGGGGCCTGGGGGAAACAATGAAGGTGAACAACTAGATTAAATAAATAAAATGCTTCTTCTTTCTCTCTTTCCCTACCTGTCTTTGCTTGCCTTCATTCATGTCTGCATCTTTCCTTTAAAAAAGTAAAACTTATTAATTTTTATATTGGTTACATGTTGAAATGGTATTTTGAATCTATTGGGTTAAATACAATTGAGTAAAATTAAGCTCACCTGTTTCTTTCAACTTTTTTAAATGTGGCAACTAGAAAATATGAAATTACATGGGTGGTTCTACATAGATGATGGGAGATACAATTTCTTACCATTCATCTAATGAGATTCATGGGGATGGTTCATGGCGTCTCCATCTGGAGAGCTGCTAGCATGTGGCAAAGTTCCCCTGTGTCCAGGGGCGGTCACAGGAAGGCCTGGGGAAATCGTGTGATCCTCTGGCTGCTGTAGAACAACCTTTATTTGAAAAGATCCATGGCTCCACCTCTCCCTGGCCTGCATCTGTCCACAGGTTATTCCTTGCTGGGAAATGCTATTGATTCACATCATTTTTCCAACCAGAATAAGAAAACAAATCGATGTATCTTTAAGACTTGCAGTGCAGGGAACTCAGAGCCCAGGCTGTCACAGCTCACTTTCAGGTTCACTCGTAACCATGACAACTCCATTGATGCAAGTTGCCATGGAACATAATTTAACCTGAATCAGATTTGTTAAAAAGAAAGAATGGAAAAATACTCTGCTTTGTCTCTAGGGACTATGGGAAATGGAATCTCTGGCAATTTGCTCTTAACTACTATACTCATTTAATTACTTTTGCTTGTGATTTCCCTGGGGAGGTGCTTTTGCCAGAAGTGATTTCCTGGGGAGACTGGGGAGAGTTTGCATAGAAAAGATTGATGTGAAGGAATCCAATGACTCCCATGACCTTGAGCTGGTCCTTGATAGGAAATTCTCACCACATGCCCTCAAATCCATCTTATTTCTATTATGTTAGATCTAAAGGGAGAAATACCAGGTTGCTCATTGCATTTCTGAACTGAAAGTTGCTCAGATGGGAAAGGAAGATTAGGGAGGTAGGCCTTGGAGCTAAACAACCAATATCAGGGAGGTCAAGAAAACTCGGAGGGCATACAAAGAAAGATACAATCAAAGAAATAATGAAAAAACTCTACAGTCTTACATTTAAGTAAGAGATATGAGTAAATAATTGCTTCTTTCTTTTAAAAAAGTGTTTCCTGTTTGCTGAAAAGAACAAGGAGCAGTGAATAATCTTCAGGCCTGATTTTCTAGTATCTATGTATCATTTCCCACTCAAAGGAACCAGAGCTTCTTGAGAAAGAACTGATCCTCTTCTTAGCCGTGATTGGTCTAGGGATGGACACTTGACACAAGCCAGGTCGAACATAGTCATTCCTGGATTTCTCTAACTGGTTCTAAAAAAAGTGGGACAACTGTTTCTTGCTTTGTGGAAACCAGCCTGTACTCAGAGTTCAGCAGCCTTAAGCTCCAGACATCTCTGAGGGAGGCCCATCAGCACTCTTGCCCTTACCATAGGTCGGTGAACTACCCTAAATCCCTTTGCAAATAGCCATGTCCTTTTCTTTTAAAAACCTACTCAAGTTCTGTTTCTGTCACTTGCAGTCCAACAGATCTGACAGGCACAGGTCTAAATAAGGACTGGCAGAGTGAAGGCAGGTGAGAAGGAGGGGGCGTCAGGGATCAATATTTCAAGAACATTAGCCATCAGATCGAATGGGTAAGTGGGAAGTCACAGACTAATGGCAGGGGTGATGTCAGGAGATGAGGACACGGGTTGTTCAGGAAGAAGAGTTCAAGGTGGTAAAGGGGAAGGTTTTAGAGTCAGGTCGATCGGGATTCAAATTCAACCTTGCAGACTTCTTGTTAAGCCTCTCAGAATCTAATTTCCTTATCTTGAACTGGGTCTGAGACCTGCTTCATAAAAATATGGAGATTAAATGACTAGTCTTACAACTTAGTACCTGTCAGGTCAGGATTGCGGGGAAGGGGTTCAAGGAAGTCACAGAAAGGAACACAGGCCAAAGGTTTATTGGACCAGCCGAGCAGAAACTCAAGTAGGATTTCAGCCCATTCCAGCTCAGAGACCACAGATTCTTAGACCTCAGGTGGCGGGGGAGGGGGGGGTGTGTAGAAGGTTAATAGAAAAGCCTGGTGGTTACTGAGAAGCCAGCCTCTGAAGTGGAATGGCCTGTTGGTGGCGGCACAAAGCTTTTGTTTCATGTTTTATGCTGGGACCAGGTAAGATGGTTTCCCAGTAAGTCTCGCAAAGCCCTGGGGTAAAGGTCTTCGTCTTGGCTGTGGGGATCTGTGGGCTGAATTGTTTACCATACCAGGCTAGTTATTTGGGGAGATAAGGTTTATTCACATAGAAATGCTGGATTCTAAATTTGTATTTTTCTCTTCAACCCCATTTTATTTGAAACTGAGTATTCAGTGAGGATTCTATCCTCATGTAGCAACTACTGTGAGGGTCCCAACCCCTGTACTTTGTCCCACCTCTGAGCTGACCTGCAGCTGCAAAGGTAGACAGATTTCTTCATGCTGCTGGCCTCTCACCCAAACGCCTTTTCTTTTCTATATATTTTTATTGTAGCAATTACTCTACACATTAAAATAACTTCCTCTGTATAGGCTCCCCATTCCTTAGGTATATGTCAACACACTCTGCCTTCCACCAAATCACCAAGTGTTCTTCCCCATTGTCCATTTGCCTCCCCTTTCCCCCTATCCCCATTGGCAACTTCAGTTCTGTTGCAAGTGTCCAAGGGTGGATTTTTGTTTCATCTGTTCCTTTGTCAAACATATTCTTTTGGCTCTTCAATTTAAGAGCTTTCTGCATCACAATGATGGCTGGCTCTTCCCCTGGAATGCAGAGGAGTTAACCCCCTGGCTATCCTCATCCAACTAGGGACAGAATCAGTGAATAAATGCTTTTCTGTCTCCCAATGGGACAGGTGTGTTCTTCAAGGTTTCTCAGGGGTCCACAGTGGAACTGGGCCCCCTTTACCCATAGCGGCAGCCCACTCATTAGTATATACTCTATTGTCTCTCCTCTTTCCCTGTCTCGCTTCTCCACATTTGGGAGACTTACTCAAGGAGTTCAGATGTTCTCTGTCCCCCTATCTATCACTGCCCCAGAAATCATCCAGGGAGGCAGGGGGCAGGATACAGGATACGCAGATCAAGGACAAACCAGGTCTATGCAATCATTGCAGTTCTCAGTCTCTTTCCTTCAGCCAAGAAAATCTTGTCCAATTTTAGAGTCTGGCTGTTTGGCTCTTTTGCCTCCCAAATAGATACGTAAAGTTAATTTTTAAATTTTTAAATAATTGTATTATTTCTTTTATTTACATTGTTACATGCTTTTATTTTAGGATATTGAAATGGCACCTCAGTCTGTGCTTCACACCATGCCCACCACCAGAGTTCCAGTGCCCTTTACCTGCACCTTGTCCCTCTTCTCCCATTCTCCCTTCTCCACTCCACTCCCCTGTAACCACTGTCGCGTGTCCTGTGTGATTTCATTACATTTCATTAAAGAAGCATTTTATTTATTCTATTTAGTTGTTCATCTGAGTTGTACCTACTGGCTCCGGGACACAAACCTGGGACCTTGGGAAGTACGTGGACTGCTCCCAACATCTACTCTACCAAAGTGTACCATGCCCTATGGATTTTGTTGAAATTTGCCTATTCATTTGTTTTGTTTCATTATGCTCCACAGACGAGTGAAACCATTCTCTACTACTTCTCTTTTTCTTTCTGCTTATTTCTTTTAACACGATCCTGTGGCAGAAGACATTTTTCTTGATCCCAATGTAAAAGTTAGTCTGCCAGGAATTTTCCAGGATACTTCAGAGGTGGTAGCTAAGTCTGTTCTCCTGTTCGGTGGAGACTGCAGCTGTGTCCTGTTATCGTGACCTAGGATAAACAAGCATCCCTCCCTACCCTGCAGCTGTATATAACTGATAAGAGTGGCCAGTAGAAACCGCATGTAGCCAAGGAGATGAATCATTACCTCAGAGCTTAAAAGTTGCTCCCCTAGACCCCCGTTGCTCAGCTTTGAATAACAATACCCCTGGGCCAGCACCAGTGCTTCCAACAAAGTGCCTTTTTCTCTACCTTTGCGTGCCCAGCTGTTAATCTCCTGTCTGCAGGCTCTGTCATAACAATCCCTTCCAGTTGCATCCAGGTTGTTGCAAAGGGTGCAATATCATCTTTTTTTTTCAGCTAGGATGCTTGATTCATACTCTCATGTATTCTTCCAAATCCATTATGTTTGTCATATTTTTGCTGATTCCCATTGGACGTACACATTAGAAGTTCAAATCCAGGAATGTTTTCCTTTTCTTCCAATCAACACCCCTTCTCTGAAGCAGTAAAGAGGAACATAAGTAAACCTGGTTGATTGAATGGGAAAAGAGTGGGGAAGGCTACTGAGTTTAGAAAAAAATGGCAAGGAAAGCTCAGTCCATATTTAAAAAATTTTAACCTACCTTCACAGAGACAAGGAAAGTATAAAAAGAGTAAATATCACCACCAAGGTTCACACAAAAACAGAAGAGCTGTGACCAGCACCTAATGATGAGACACATTTAGCAACAGCAGTGGCCCCTTAGAAGGTGTGTTGAAATCCAATAGCCTACACATCACCAGGGTCCCTGAAGAGTCAGTGCTCAGTGTCTGATGCATTAAATCATGTTCTGGTTTTCAGAGTCTAACACTGGCAGGAGTCCAAGGGAACCTTTACGGTGCAGGATGATTCATCCCCAAGAGTTGCAGCAGCAGTCAGCCACTAACTCAGCTCCTGCAATAACTCCAGACGCTTCTTTAACACAGCGATGTCTTCCTTGTGGCTCTCCGCATAGCCTGTTCAATATACAGCGTCTGAAACTTCACCAGCCTGCTCAAAGGTTGCAGAACCAGTCTGAAGATGACATCTTCATCTTGCCTTGGTTGGAACTGCAGGGTCTGTGTCACTGAGCCAAACTTGGGGACGGAGGAATGGGACGGGAGGACCTTGGAGTCTGAAGGCATAGTGCACGTTGGATTCTTTTTCTTTTTGGCTTGTTAACATATTCATATTAGAAATGAATAGTGATTCCAGGCACCAAGGTTACCTGTCCAATCTCATGAGGGTATTTTTGTTCTTTAGCTCTGAAGACAGTGCGGAGAGGGTCCGTTCAGAGGACATAGCCCAACCCTGTGCTCCTTGGTGTGTTCCTGTGCGCAGTCAGGGCATCTGCCCACTCCGGGTGTCAGATGTCAGCATTTACTGCAGCCCCGAGCAACTGCAGGACACTGGTGACTTGCAAAAATTGCATCACAGGAATCCACAGACAGATTGCCATGCTAATTTATGAGCTGGGTTGGTTATTTGAAGCCTCTAGAGTTTTCCATACTCCCTTCCCTGATTAGGTCCTTGACATAGGTTTTCTGTCTCTGCTCTTCTTCTAAGAAGAAAAAAAGGAATAGTTGACAATACTAACAGCAAGTGAGTCACTGACTGACCTTGGGGAACAACTGGAGGCCCCAGGGGCCACAGGACAAGCCCAGCTGAGTGGGTCATGGCGGGAACAAGGGTGGCTTGTGCTCCAGAGACACGTTCCCTTTGATGTGGTTGTTCACTGCTATGTGGAGACCTGTCAGGGGTGCTCCTGCATTAGTCCCTGGATGTGTCCTGGTTCCTCAGACCCCACCCTCTCTCCAAGCCTCAACCGAGACCTTTGGAATAGGTCAGGATTCTACTTCACTGTTTTTGGGTTTCCAGTGGGAGCAGAGAGTGTACTACAGTTTCATACAGACAGCCACCTCCGTGGACCCATTAGGGACGTATCTGCATTGAAAGGATCACATAGGGGCAGGCAGGCCTCTGCTATCATCTCTCTGCAGCTATCCCCCCACTACCCACCTAACAGCTCCCAGCGATTGTTCTCGTGAAGGTCGAGGGCTGGATGCACAAGCATTGTCAAGTTGAGCTTATAAGCCAACATTAATTACATTAAAACATTTTATTAGGTGGGAATAGGTCCATTTCCTAAATGGTATTTATTTTTTAGAAATAATCAAAAGTATTTGAAATCTCTGATCACACAGCAATAAAGGTTGGGGGGGGCCATCCCCCAAAACCTTCTAGAGATCATTGCATTAGTCAGCTACAGTCAGGGATGCGGATGCACTGCCCACACCCTATACCCCAGAAATGAAGGACTTGTTCCCCAGTGGCACAGAGCACTCTGCCAGCAGCTCTCCCAAGGAAGCTATCAGCTCGAGAAAACGGCCTTGCCCAAGGTCATGTCCCTTTACTGGGCAACTGAGTGAGACAGCTGGTTAACCTAGAGGTATAAAGGCCTGGACCTATTGCCCTAGGGCATCTCCAGGGCTGAGTCTTCAGTAGGACTGCATTTCACTCAGTCAGCTTCTCCCTCTGCTCCATTTGGCCTGCCTAGCCTCCTTCCACGGGTGCTTGCCCCCAGAGCTTTTCCTAATAAACTGCTGCCGATAGTTCTCTGTCTCACATTTGGCTTCAGGAAACCCTGACCTGAGACAGAAGCCTGTTCTCCAAACCCCTATAGTACAAGTGGTTTACAACACAAGCTTTTCTCCCTGCTCCAGGTGTGTGGGGCAGCCGGGGTGGCTCTGCTCTGGGCGCTGGTCATCTGGATGGCACTTCAGGCTAGAAGCTGGTTCAGACCTGCTCTGGGTGTCCCTTGCTTATTTTCCTTAGAGTTACTCATTCTGTCTGGGCCAGATCACAGTGTGAACTGAAACAACAAATTCCCAGAAGGCCTCGGCTCAGGACTGGCTCTGTCCCTTTGGCTGCGTGACCACAGTCAAGAGTGACATGCATGGGGCAGAGGAATGGACTCCACCTGCAGTAGCCCCCTGTGAGACCATGAAGCAGAGAGAGGCCGGCAGGAGCTGAGAACAGGAATTCAGTCTACACCAGTCATTTATCCTCTCAGTTCTTGTTGAGAATGAACCTGTTGTGCCCAGGCACCATCATAAGTGCTGTGCTGAAAAAAATGGGCAAGACAGTCTTCCTGCCCTAAGGATGCTCCCAGTCCAGCAGCGGAGAGAACCAATAAGTCGTGCATTACAGCATAGTATGGCTAGTACTGTGACTTGGTGGGAAAGGCTCCATGGGGCATGCAGAAAGAGCACCATGATCGATTGTGTGACTAGGAAACCAGCATCCATTCCTCCTTCCAATCAGCATTCGTTTTCTTTGGGAGTTTCCTCTCCTGTATCATGACAACAATGGAGATGACTGGTCTTCGGGGTTCTAGACCAGGGCCCCAGTACATGTCAGCCCAGGGACAACCAGATGGCCCAAGCCAATCATACCTTATCTAGGCCTTTGTAGAGTGGAGGAGTGACACGTGGCAGCAAGGCACAGGACCTGGATGATCAGGTCATTCTTGCTACCCTCCACACATCGGTCTCGGCTTCTTGTCCATGCTTTGAGATAATTTATATCCTTGCAACAATATCCCATTTTGCTTCTGCTATTAGACTGAGTTTTGCTATTTTAGTCAGATTAGGATCCTAACAGACTTGGGCAGGGGGAAGGGATGGGAGAACAGCCCTAAGGAAGAAGCTTATACCGATTAGTCCTGGAGTGTGAGAAGGAGCTGAAAGGGGAAAGAATGGACAAAGGACACTGAGTGAGAAGCAGATACAGGAGCCTGGGGGCGAGAGAAAGCCTGACTCAGTGAGAGTTTGTGTGCTTACAAATTCCTAGTTTCTGTTTGCCGAAACACCAGAGGACACAGTGTGGGTGGAGTGCGAGTTCTGTGGGTTTACCTGCCAAGTCCAGTTGAGCTTCCAGAAATGCAACACCGTGAGTTGACAGCTGAGGATGGGTCCTGGCCACCCTCATTGGAGGCTGTGGCTGCAATTGGTTAGGAAGGTGCATTTATCTGTGATCCTGTTCCCCTGGAGCAGAGGAGGTCGAAGGGGCAGGAGAGAAGGCAAAGCTGGAACAGAGCAGAGCTGATGGGATGGAGGTGTTGATGTGAGGACCCACATCAAGTGCGGGCACCAGAACATTCCGGGTGACAGTTAGGGATGCATGGCCTTTAGGAGCTGAAATAGGCAAAAGTCTTGGAATCCTGGTGATCCTACAGAAGACAAAGGTTGAAGAAATTGCAAAGACAGAAATGCATCAACCCAGGTTATGACAAGAGGAAGCAATCAGATGTGTATGACAGTCACAGTCCTGTTCCTTATTCCTCTGGAAAGCCTTCCTGCTTCTGGGGTGCCCTCTGTTGCTTACTGACTGATGCCCTCTCCTGGCAACCCACGGAATGACAACCACTGCAATCACTGGCTTATTGCTAATGAAGGAATGAGCTGTTGGCCGAAGCAAGTGTTTAATGGGAGGGCTCTCAGAGCTGGCAGACACCTCAGAAATAATTTTGTTCAGCCACCTCTTTGCTACAGATAAAGGAACTGAGGCCCACGGAGGGAAATGACTTCTTTGGGGCCTTTGGCTTCATTCGTGGAATTGCAAAGATGATTTGTAGGTATCCCCAAACCCGGGACGTAGGAACTGTCCTGAAGAATGCACGTTTATAGTTTATTTACAGAAACTCATCTACAATCAGCTGCATGATTCTGGCTACTACTCTCGTTGTGTATTATTCCAAATATGTTGAATTGCAAAGAATTGAATCCTGGAAGAAGAATTAAAAGACAAAGAGAGACCTGGTCCCTTGTCTCACAGGGCGAGTCTCCAGTCGTGGATACTTCCAGATCCAAGAGATGCAGGGAGACCAAAGCTCCCGAAGGATGTGCTGCTGCCTAGTTCAATGAACCCAACATTTCCGCCTTGACATACCCTCACAAAGGCAAGTCTCTGACTCTCAGACAGTGCCAGGATCGTCTTAGAGACCAAACGAAATCTTCACAGTCCACAGGATACTGAGGATGCAATGAGATCCTGTTTCTGGGCCTCTCCCCTCCCTCGGAAGTGTCCAAGTGCTGGAACTGCATCACGCCAGGCTGTGTAAGGGATAAAAATATATCATTTTTCTGAAGTGCTGATCATAAACTGTGGGCAACAACAACTCCAAGTGGCAGAGTAGAAGAAGACAAGCTTTCTGTGCTTAAGTGCAGATACGGGGGCCTTAGGTAGGCAATCAGTCTGTAGGAGGAGTTTTGAAATAGAAATTGCACATCACTAGTTCCATAAGGGTCCTACTTTAGTGAGTCTTGTCCTCCAGGCCGAGATAAAGCAGGACCCCAGGAACTGGTTCCAGGAGAGCCTGGGTAACGGGAGGGGGCCGATCCATGGAGCCCTCAGAGAGTGGAACTGGGCCAGAAAGAGGGGCGAGCCATAGACAAAACAGATACAAGTAGAAACTACTGAGAGGGCAGCTTCACGTCTCCTAAATGACGGCAGAACTCAGGAGTGTGGCGGGGCCACCTTTCTCCTTCTCTGCCTGATGCACAGCTAGACCACATTCTCCAGCCTCCTTTGCAGACAGGTGTGGTCATGTGCTGACTTCTAGCCAATGGAAAATGAGCCATACATGCCTCGAAAGGCTCTGGCCTGTGATCCTTTCGCTCTTCCTCCATCTGTCAGCTCAAAGTTAGTGTCTAGCGTGCCCTTGGGAGCCACACGCCGAAGATGGCAGAGCCGTTGTCGCCCTGGGTCCCCGAATTACTGGACTGAACAGACATCCTCATCCACCTCATTCCTCTACTACGTCTAGAGATACCTATTGTGTACTGTTACATGAGTAAGATAAATACCTTTATTGTGCTGTCGCTAAAGTTTGGGGGAGTTATTCATTACAGCACACAGCAATACGCTGATATAAGGAGCAAGGCTCGGTCTCTTAAAAAGCGTTGTAAGTATTCATGGAGACTGGTCCCGATGATTTCACTGCCATGTGTGCAGCCTTTTGCAGTGAATGGGGGCATCCCTATCTAGGAAGGGTGCAAGCAGAGATGTCGTTATCTCTGGTTTCACAGTTGAGTGTATTGATCTTAAAGAGATACAGTAACTCGCAGGCTCCCCACCCCTGAAAAGTCCTTTGTCAGGACTCAAGCCCACGTTTCTAGAAAGGTTGTAGGATATTGTATGGTTTGGAAGGGCCCTCTTACATATTCTGTTAGAGATCATGTCAGAACTTCACTCATGTTGCTCAGATCCCTTTGCTGCTCTCACTCCCAAAGGCAGCCTTCTTCTCCATCTGAGGACTGTCTGTGGGCTCCTGGGGTCCACCTGACCCACGCACATGTGAGCTGGAGGCGTCTGGGAATTTACATTCCTCCAGTGGTGCCCACTGGAGTGTCAGTGTGGGGGTGTAAATATCCCAGCTCTCTCACTCCAATCAAGACACTGTGGGTGGCATGCGACCTAACTATTCCTGGAGGAAGGGAGGCTCCAGGGAGGCTCCAGGGCATTTACCCTGAAACTCCACCCTCGCATGGCCTCCTCCTTCCAGGTCCAACTTTACACTCTCCTGCTGCTTTCCATTAATGCTTGTCTGGGGGTAGAAACCTACCCTAAGATTTTTACTTGAACTTCACCGCGCCTCCTTCTCTGAATGGAGCTGTGAACACAGAGGGAATGTGGCTGTTGAAGGTTACCAGGAAGAAAAGAAGTCCCTGACTGTCACCCTCTGCTGTTCTGACAGCTGGTGCCTCGAACGGAATCTCTGCCCTGAACGTCCATGCTGTCTGCAATCACTGAGGCAGGGGCAGGCCTCGAACCTGAATCAAACTGGCAAGTCACGCAGAGCAGCCCTTCCCTGGACTCCTGATGCTCTGATGTGCTCCCATCTTCCTGAAGTGACAGGGAACCAGCCAACTTACAGATATTTACAGAGACCCCCTTGGTGCCAGGCAGGGTTCTGAGTGCCAGGAGTCAAGTGAAAAGAAACACTCACGTAACTGCCTCTCAGGAAGAGGAGAGAGTGTAGCACTCAGTGATAGTGGGTGATAAATGCTACAAAGAAAAAGAAACGGTGGTCGGAGAGTGGTGGGCAGGGCTTGCCATGTTGCAGAGGAGATGGGGGTGGAGGGGCCTCCGAGGAAGGGACACAGAGACAGATGAAGGCCCTGCCTCAGCTCATCATGGTTTCCCTCAAGGTACCCTCCCCTGAGGCAGGAGCTGTGCTTAAGCATCAGCTGTGGGGTCTGCATGGCATGTGACTGGCACTCAGCAAAAAGCAGCCATTACCAATGGGTGGCTGGCTCTGCCGGGCTGCTCTGGCTGGGCAGCTTGCTCCTGGAGAGCCTGGAGAGCCGGCAGACTCTGGCGATGAGACAGCAAAGGAGATGGCAGGAAACATGGAGCAGTGACTGCTGACTGCACACACAGAGCTTACAACCCTCCAGAGCAGACTTCCACATACCAGGGTGGAATCAGTTGTCCTTGGTCTTTCAGGGGAGTCCTTATCTTCAAAAGGAGATCTGGAGTCGTGATTGCTGTACTCCCATGTCTTCACATGGCACCCTGACTCCTAATTTCACAACGTAAGGCAGGATTTCTCTTCTCAAATGAGAACTATCTGAAATCCCTTTTGGAATTCAGAAATTTAGCTGTGGGATTTGCAAGCAGGCAGGCATTGGCTCAGCTCCCGTGCTGTGTGTTCTTGGGTTCTTCACAGACCCTCTCTGAGCCTGAAAGATAAGTATCCCAGGCTGAGGGACTAGCCAGTGCAAAGCCTCTAGAGCAGAAGTGATCTCATGTGTTCAGGGAGCATTTGGGAAAAAGAGTAA